>JBBPBO010001985.1:70211592-70286033 GCA_037974295.1 Cicer cuneatum | reverse complement strand
CTTCGAAACAATGCAACTTTTCAGTTTTGGAACATTGCATAAGTTCATCAAAACTTTTGGGAACAATTGCCATTGATCTGAAGTGTTACCTATGAAGTATAAATACCTCATAACTTCAGTTCTAAACCAATCAATCCTACCACGAACTTTGAACAACTTTCTGAAATATTTTGTGAACTTTTCAAAGTTATATTTTCATACTTCAAGTACATGCTCTACATTTTCATATCATTGAGAAAGGTTCTCTATTGTACTTGAAAGTATATTGGATTGTTATCCTTGTACAAATTGTTATATCCTGTTGTTCTTAATTAAGAACATTGTTAAAAAATCATTAAAGTTATTGTTTGAAGAAAGTGGTGTATTTTCTTCAAGTGTTGTAAACTAAGATAGTGGTGTACTATCTTAGGAAGAGTCTTAGGAATTTGTAATTGAAGTCTTAGGGTTAGACTTGTACTTATTCTAACATATAGTGGAAAATCTCTTGTGGGGTGCAAGAGGACTGGATGTACCCTTGGTTATAAGGGGAACCAGGATAAATTTATGTGTGATTTACTTTCTTCCATTTACAAGCTTTCATTCACTAACACAGCAAATTAAACAAACTCAGAACAGTCACTTGAACAATCTCACAAAAACTCTAAAAACAGAAAAATTGTCTAACACCTAATTCACTCCCCTTCTTAGGTGCAACTCTGTTCTTACAATTAGTATCAGAGCATGGTTTTGGTAATTTGCTCCTCGATTCATGGCTTCCGCACAACCTGTTTTTAGAGATGGTGGTAGCAGTAACAAACCACTTTGCTTTTTCGGTGAACATTATAATTTTTGGAAAATACGTATGCAAGCATACCTTGAGGCTCAAGGAGATGACATATGGGAGGCTGTAAAAAACGGTCCATATATTCCAACAACAGTCATCAACAATAAAGAAGAAATAAAAATAAAAGCCTCATGGACAGACGATCAAAAGAGAAAAGTATTATTTGACACGAAAGCAAAAAATATGTTACAATCAGCATTAGGTATGGACGAATTCTTTCGTATATCCCACTGCAAAACAACAAAAGAGATATGGGATACTCTTGAAGTAACCCATGAAGGAACAATTGAGGTAAAACGTTCAAAACTGAACGCTTTATCTCAAGAATACGAAATGTTTCGAATGCAACCAGGAGAAGCAATCCTGGACATGCGAAAACGTTTTTCTCACTTAACAAATCACTTGACAGCACTTGGCAAAAGCTTTACTAAAGATGAAATGAACCTAAAGGTTCTAAGATCATTAACTAGAGCATGGCAGCCTAAAGTGACAGCAATTTCTGAAAAGAAAAGTTTGTCAAAAATGTCACTCTCAGCACTTTTTGGAAAGTTACAAGAGCATGAAATAGAATTAGAAAGATTGGAAAAGAATGAGAGTTTAGAAAAGAAAAAAAAGAATATAGCATTAAAAATAGAATCAAAAGAAATGATGAATGAAGAAAATTCAGATCAAGATGAAAACATCACTTCCCTGGTTAAAAAGTTTGGTAAGTTTCTTCAAAACGATAAAACATTTAAGAAGAAGAAAACCTTCAGGAAGAAAGATGTCTCCACTACAAATCAGAATGTCACTTGCTTTGAATGTGGGAAAGAAGGACATATGAAAGCAGAATGTCCTAACCTTATCAAGAAAAATGCTAACAGAAGGAAGGAGTTCAAAAAGGCATACATAGCATGGGAAGATAACGAAGTAAGTTCTTCATCAAATTCAGATAATGACAAATGCGCTAATGTTGCTTTGATGGCATCTCATCATTCTGATAATGAAGAAGAGGAATACATACAAGAACCTCAAAAATGTGGTACTTAGATAACGGATATTTTTACAAAGCCATTACCTAGAGATTCATTCGACAATATCCAAAGGGAACTAAGCATTCCAAATAAGAATGATCTCTAAAAGGTTTGAAAGATTTGTAAGTCATATCACTTTTAAACTTTTCCATCTTCTCTTACTTGATATATGATTATTTGACATCTATGTATGTTTTACTACATGTTTAAAATGTTTTTTGGTTTATTTATTGTTAAAAAATTTCACTTTGGAAACGAAATTTTTAATGTCGTATTCGAATATAGACAGTTTATATTCGAATACACGTTCCCAGAAAAACCTGTATTCGAATACACCAAGTCTGTAGTCAAATACAGATTCGAATTTTTTTCATATAAAAGAATTGTTAAACAGTTTTTTAGGTTACGAATACAAAAACTGGTAGCCGATTACAAATCAAAATCTCTGGTTTCCTTTCTTCAACAACTTCATCCAAACCTACATACAATCATCTCTAAACCTTCCCCTCATCATCCATTACATCTAAGATTACTTTGAAATCAAACGCAAAACCCTAATTTCCCCAAAAATCGTAAACTTCATCTTCTCAAAAATGGATGCACGCAAAAGAGGACCAAGAACCAAGGTTGCTACTGTGGGTCCTTCAAAGAAACGAAGAAACGACAACATGGCTGACCTATCCAGATTACTTCATTCCCCAGAAGAACTGGACAGATTCAGAACCCATTTTTCTGACAAAAAGCTGATAACTCCAAAAATTGGTACGCTTGATTCCTTTTCTGAGTTTAAATTTCCTGAGTTACTGAAGGCTCAAAAATTAGAAGAATTTATTGGATACAATGGTCCTATTTATCCTGACCTAGTTAGGGTATTCTTCTGTAATGTTGAAAAGGACGGGTCAAAGTTAGTGTCTAAGGTTAAAGGAAAGATTATTAATTTGGACACTAAACTTATTGGAGAAATTCTGCACACACCTTATGAAGGTCAGAAGATGTGTCCAGGACATCTATGTGAATGGGTAAACACTACGAAATATGATGTTTATATTTCGTTGTGCACACAGTCTGGTTCGGAGTACGCTAGACAAAGATATGGTGTTGGTAATCTAACTATTGACAACAAATTACTACATTATTTCTTAAGTTATATATTGATACCAAAAGCAGGGAACTACTCACATATTTCTGAATTTGAACTTCAAGTTATAATCTTTATGATAGAAGGGGCTAATCTAAACTGGGCATACTTTGTCCGCTCAGTTCTATATGCTTCAAAAGATTCTATAGCTTTACCCTATGCAAGAGAAGTCACAAGAATTCTGGATCATTTTAAAGTTGATTTCTCAGGCGAGGTGTTGTACCAGACCACCAAAGATAATCTGCTGGACTTAAGTGTTTTGCCTAGTATGAAAATAGTTTAGAGTGAATCACTTCAAATTTATGTCCATAAGAGTGATCTTGGACAAAGTTCAACAACTGCCCAAGATGAAAATGCAAAAGAAGCAGAACCAACAACATGACCAGCAGTAGCACCAGAAGCAGCACCAGAAGATGTTCCAAAAGCAGCAACAGCAGTAGCACCAGAACCAGACAACATAACACATGCTGAAGACATCATCTCAAACAGAATGATTATGGACAAACTTAACTTCATTCAATCTTTTGTCACAGATCAATTCCAACATTTGAATGAATTTTTCAGTAATCAAATTCAAAACATGACTGTTTCCTTCAACAACCAATTCCAAGATCTTGAATCAACCATCACTAAACATCATACATTCTTTCATCAAGAACTTAGCGACCTATCTGATAAAATTGACCATCTACATTTTCCACCAAACTCAGATGATTAAATTGGCTATTTGCAAGTTTTAGTTAATTGCTTCTGCTCTGTTTAACTTTTCCATTAATACTCTTAGGTTCTTTTAATATGTATTACTACACATGGTTTTGTTATAATTTCATTTGATTACAAATCCTTCTATATATCATGTGATGCTTCTATTTTTACTTGTGTATGTTCTGTTTATAAGTATCCACTTCCTTTTTGATAATGTCAAAAGGGGGAGAAAAAGGTGTATATATATTGTTGTTGCTAGTTATTTTGTACAGATCCTCCAAACACTTAAGAAGGAGAAAAACATATATCAAGGCGGAGTAAGCACACATCTAGGGGGAGAAATCAAGACGTTGAAAAATTCAAGCAACAAGATTTTTGTCATCATCAAAAAAGGGGACAATGAAATTTAAAGATCTACATTTTTTATGAAGACAAAAAGTTCATTGATCAAAACGCAAAAGGATATTAAGCCAACTCATCCTTCAAATTTATATTTAGGTAACTTAGGAAAATACATTTCAAGTACAATATTATGAGAACCTTCTTTGATAGCATATGCATTAAAATATTTAATAAAAATATTTAAAAACATAAACATATGTTTGAAAATAAAGTTTTTACAAAAACTGAAAATCTGTATTCGAATACGAAGTGTCGTAGCCGAATACAGATTACAAGTCAGAAGCTAAAACTGAAGATCTGTATTCGAATACGAAGTGTCGTAGCCGAATACAGATTACAAGTCAGAAGCTAAAACTGAATATCTGTATTCGAATACGAAGTGTCGTAGTCGAATACAGATTGCAAGTTAGTAGCTAAATTTAAACTTCTGTATTCGACTACAGCTTTGCGTATTCGAATACAACTCAAGTCAGTGGCAACAATCTCATACTTGTATTCGACTACGAGGTATCGTATTCGAATACGAAGTTCAAATTTTAAATAAAAACTGAACGTTATAGAAGTGTATTCGAATACACTAAGGCTGTATTCGAATACAACTTCGAAACAATGCAACTTTTCAGTTTTGGAACATTGCATAAGTTCATCAAAACTTTTGGGAACAATTGCCATTGATCTGAAGTGTTACCTATGAAGTATAAATACCTCATAACTTCAGTTCTAAACCAATCAATCCTACCACGAACTTTGAACAACTTTCTGAAATATTTTGTGAACTTTTCAAAGTTATATTTTCATACTTCAAGTACATGCTCTACATTTTCATATCATTGAGAAAGGTTCTCTATTGTACTTGAAAGTATATTGGATTGTTATCCTTGTACAAATTGTTATATCCTGTTGTTCTTAATTAAGAACATTGTTAAAAAATCATTAAAGTTATTGTTTGAAGAAAGTGGTGTATTTTCTTCAAGTGTTGTAAACTAAGATAGTGGTGTACTATCTTAGGAAGAGTCTTAGGAATTTGTAATTGAAGTCTTAGGGTTAGACTTGTACTTATTCTAACATATAGTGGAAAATCTCTTGTGGGGTGCAAGAGGACTGGATGTACCCTTGGTTATAAGGGGAACCAGGATAAATTTATGTGTGATTTACTTTCTTCCATTTACAAGCTTTTATTCACTAACACAGCAAATTAAACAAACTCAAAACAGTCACTTGAACAATCTCACAAAAACTCTAAAAACAGAAAAATTGTCTAACACCTAATTCACTCCCCCTCTTAGGTGCAACTCTGTTCTTACATATCATACTATTGATGCATTGTTGGTTGTTAAATTTGAATTCATACAATATTAAATATCAATTATTCGGTTTACAATAGCTTCATTTATAGTTCGTGGAAATATATGCAATCAATGTTGCATACGACCATTGTAAATAAATTCTCATTGTCGTGCTTCTTCAGTGCAATATTTTTTCCACAAATTACTTGTTGGTGGTATAGGACAATATGACTTTAAGTAAATCTGTTAAAATCAATAATTTATTAAACTATATAAAAAAAAGTTGATCAAATGAAATTAAATATCACAATTAATAGCTGTACTTAATGATAGTTCTTAACAAATACAATAACAATCATACGATGATCTGACATAGATGTTGATGGTGGACTTCTAAGTGGAAAAAATGTTTGCGATTGGTTAAGTGATAATGCAACGAAAACCAAGTTAAATTTCGAAACAATCACATATCCCATATCTAGAAGTGTCGTCCAATTATCCATAGTTGCAACTTGTTCAACATATACACTATGTATAAGTTTTTGAACAAAATTTGCTCCACCATATATTATCTCATACTGAGACATGAACTCTTGAAGCTCTACCACACACTGTTGACGAATGAATCCCAAGAGTTCTCATTCATTCCAAGTAAACTTGCAAATGCACGATATCCACAATTACCATCTTTGCCGACATCAATAATGTCATCTATGAATTTATGAATTTCAACCGGCAACCAATCGTTGAAGAGAAAAACTCTTGGTTGTTCAACCTTGCTGACTAATGGTCGAGGTGTGAGATTTTTGACTGATGATCGAGGTTGTTGTACTTTACTAGATGTTATAGAAAACAGGTATAACAACTTGATCGTGAACTTTTCTTCTACATTCAAGTATTTTAACAAGCTCTTCCAAGCACCATTTTGAGGAAGCATAATTTTGAAGGTGCAAACACGAGAAGTGGGGGTTGAATTGTGTTTGCAAAACTTGAATTCTTTTGTTGTTTTGTTGAATTGATGCAAATTATTTGATGAATAAATAATTAGATTTAGCAGCGGATAATCACAACATAAGAACACAACAATTTATCCTGGTTCACCTTTAACTAGGCGACGTCCAGTCCCTTCCTTTAGAAGGCCTTTTTTACTAATTCAAACTCCTTTGAATTACAACATAACTGACCCTTCAAGCCAGTCTTCCCAAACAGCCTGAAAACCCTAGACTTTTGAGGAACAACAACACCTTGACTATATCAGCCAAGTCTTCTCAAACAGTCTGACAACCCCAGACTTTTGGGGAACAACAACACCTTGACTATATCAGTCAAGTCTTCTCAAACAGTCTAACAACCCCAGACTTTTGAGGAATTTCACAGCCTTAAACCTACAAGCCATTTTTTCTAACAACCTGACAACCCCAGATTTTAGAAGAAACTTCAACACTATAGGATTTTATACAAGGGATCGAAATTACAACTGAGTAATTACTTCTGGAAAGTTGATACTCACAATAAGCTTAAAGTGAACTAGAGTGTTTGCTTCTGAAAATTTATGATGGCGATCTGCTTCACACTCTAAGAAAAGAACACTTAGAAAATATTTATCTTTTAAGCAAGTGTTTCTCTCCTTTGAACTCTTTGAATACTTAGGAATTTTTTGCTCGAATTCTTATATTTTTCGATGCTTTATTCTTCAGCATTAAGCCTCTATTTATAGTTGAAATTAGAGCTTCACTTTGATCTGATGCTTTACTTCTGGAGTGTATTTCGATTAATTCTATTTTGAGAATATTCTAGAGTATTTTGCTCAGATTCTGTTTCTAGAGTCTTTTGCTCTGATTCTGTTTTGAGCATTTTACTCATATTCTGTTTTGAGCATACTTTTAGCTAGATTCTGTTTCTAGAGTCTTTTTCTCCGATTCTGTTTTGAGCATTTTTCTCAAATTCTGTTTTGAGCATACTTTTAGCTTCTAATGATGTAGCTTTTGATTTTTGCCTCTAATGAGATCCTCTAAAATTGTCCTCCGACGGGATTCTCTTATTGTATCCTCTAATGATATCCTTTGGTGATATCCTCTGGTGATATTCCCTGATGATATCCTCTGGTGATATCCTCTGGTGATATCCTCTGATGATATCCTCTGGTGATATCCTCTGATGATATCCTCTGGTGATATCCTCTGATGATATCATCTGATAATATCTTCTAGTGATATCCTCTGGTATTTTTTGGAGCTATCTTCTGGTACCCTCTAGTGACATCCTCTGGATGTTTCCTCTGTAATTATTTGGATGTATCTTCTGGATGTATCCTCTGGATGCATTTTTATATTCTGGTGACGTCATTTTCTGATGACATCTTCTGCTTCTGATTTGTATCTTCTGGTAATATCTTCTGCTGACGTCATCCTCTGATTTCTGCTTCTTGTGACGTCATCTTCTGGTTTATGATTCTGATGACATCCTCTGATTTCTGCTTTTGGTGATGTAAGACCCTTAATTTTAATTAAAATTATGGAATTAATTTTAATTGTATTTTTGGGGATATTTGTAAAATATTTAATATATGTATGTTTGAGTGAATATATATATATATATAAATATTTATTTTGGAGGATGAATTAAAATTATTGGATTAAGAGTTAATTAATTTAATTACGAGTAATTAAATTAATCGGGCAATTAATTGAGAATTAGTGGCTAATTACAAGATAATGAAGTGCTGAAGGACCCAGCCTTATTTTAATATTATTTTGGGGTGAGGTGGCACCACAAAAGCCTATAAATAGGAGTGAGCATGATGGTGAAATCAGAACACCATCCCTCCTTCCTCACTGCCCATACTGCATGTAACAGTACCCCATTTTTCCCTCCCATTCTGTCTCTGTTTTCTGCATTCCCATTTCCAGTCACGAGTTCAAAGAGGAAAAGAGGGAGTTGCTCAAAAACACCATTACTTGAAAATCCCAGCATTAAACCAGAAAACCCCTAGTAGTAAAGTTAATCCCCACATCATTACTAGCCTAGAGAACTCAGTTTTGTAGCAGCAAACGCAGGCTGCAGTTTCGCCATTTTTGGACGCATACACTTTAGCAGAAGCAGAATACGCTACAAGGGTAAGGGCACCTTCCACTTTCTAGATGCATTAGGGCTGTAAATGCATGATTTTCATGGCATTACTAGTGTTTTCATTACTGTTTTGAAACTGGTTTGCCTGATGCTTGAAAGAAAATGAAAAATGCATTTTTGATGTTTTAAAAGCTCTGTGATGATTCTGTTTTGGCTGAATGCACTAAAAGTTGTGTTGTATATTTGGGAAAGTGGAAAATGTCTTGAATGTTATTTCAAAATATGATTTAAAAATGCATGTTCATAAAACTGTTTGAAAATGGTGTTGAAATGCAAAAATGCATTCTGTTTGTGTGTTGCTGCTCTGTGATGCTGCATGTTATTCTGATGTGTTATGAAAGCTGAAATGTTTGCTGATTATTCTGATGTGTTGTGAAAGCTGAAATGCTTGCTTATTATTCTGGTGTGTTGTGAAAGCTGAAATACTTGCATGCTATTTTGATGTGTTGTGAAAGCTGAAATGCTTGCATGTTATTTTGATGTGTTGTGAAAGCTGAAAAGCTGTATGATGTTCTGATGGTTGAAAGTCTGGATGATTTGTTGTTGATGATCTTGATTCTGTTTCTGTTTTGAGTAATTGTAATGATGTTGAGGATTTAAAAAGAAAGGGGATTTTTAATGAGGAAAGTATTGTCTGGAAAAAGTGTTGAATCTGTTTTAATGTTGGTTGTTTGTTTTTAAAAGAAAACAGTTTGAAAAGGGTTGAAACCTCAGGAAATTTCACTGGTTTTCGAAGGTGTATTCGAATACAACATATGTGTATTCGACTACAACCTGTAAAGTTTCTGTTTTACTTAAGTTTTCAAACTTGTATTCGAATACGAGCCCCTGTATTCGAATACAGAGGAAGGATTTTAGCTTCTGTATTCGACTACGAACATGTCGTATTCGAATACAGAAGTGGGATTTTAACACTGTATTCGCATCTGTATTCGACTACATGCATGCTGTATTTGAATACAGAATGCAGATTTTCACTAGTTTCAGCTTCTGCATTCGAATACAATGGGTCTGTATTCGAATACAGATTCGTGTTTTTCCAGAAGCACTATTTTTAGCTTCTGTATTCGAATACAAGGAAGCTGTATTCGAATACAGATTCGTGTTTTCCAGAAAATTAAGTTTTAAACATTGTGATATGCATTTTAAAGTATTGAGAAACCTTGATGAGGGTTAAAGTGATTTTAAATGGAGTTCTTGAAATATTTTGAAGAGGAGAGGATGAAGTATTGAAAACCTTTAAGGATCTGGAAGAAAAGATTGAATTTTTCAAGGTTTTGTCTTCTGTATTCGACTACAGGCATGCTGTATTCGAATACAAAATGTTAAAATTGCAGTTTCATGTTTCTGTATTCGAATACAAAGAGTCTGTATTCGAATACAGTCTCGTATTCGAATACAAAGAGTCTGTATTCGAATACAGTCTCGTATTCGAATACATATTCGAGTTTCCAGAAATTCCAAGTTTTTAAGAGTGTTTTGTAAACCCTGAGTGTTTGGGGAATGTTGGGATTGTTGTGGTGAATTAAAATGGAATTTTTGGTGATTTTTGAAGATGTAAAGATGAAGTTTTGAGACTTTACTGATGTAGTGAAAGATGAGGTTGTGTGCACTAAGACTGCCTCTGTATTCGAATACCAGAGGGCTGTATTCGAATACATAGTGTAATTCTGCACTATTTTTGGCTTCTGTATTCGAATACAGAGAAGCTGTATTCGAATACAGATTCGTAAAATTCCAGAAATCCTCAGTTTTAAACTCTGTAATTGAATTTTAAGAGTCTGGGAAAACATTTCAAAGTGTTAATGATTAATTGACTGTTTAATCATGATTGTGATGATGTTAATTCTGACTGTGCTGAGATATTTTAAACATGACGAAAAGCAGAATTTTCTGATTTTGCATTCTGTTTCTAGAGAAGTGAAACACTGCATAATCATGCATTGCATAGTCAAGTGGTACCCGCGATGGGCCACAGAGTAATGCGCAACCACGTGCTGATCTATTGAGCGATTGCACGAGTGCTGGACTATTGAGCGTCTGCACTAGGTACTGATCTGTTGAGCGATTGTACCTTGGTATATAAGTGCTGGTCTGTTGAGCGACTGCACTGGTACTGGACTGCTGAGCGTCTGTACCCTGAAATGCGCAGCCACGTGCTGATTTGTTGAGCGATTGCACGAGTGCTGGTCTGTTTGAGCAACTACACTGGTACTGGACTGTTGAGCGTCTGTACCCTAGAATGTGCAACCACGTGCTGATCTGTTGAGCGATTGCACGAGTGCTGGACTGTTGAGCGTCTGCACTAAGTACTGATCTGTTAAGCGATTGTACTTTGGTATATAGGTGCTGGTCTGTTGAGCGACTGCACTGGTACTGGACTGTTGAGCGTCTGTACCCTGAAATGCGCAGCCACGTGATGATCTGTTGAGCGATTGCACGAGTGCTAGTCTGTTGAGCGACCGCACTAGGTACTGATCTGTTGAGCAATTGTACCTTGGTATATGTCAAACGTGCTGGACTGTTGAGCGTCTGCACTGGTGCTGATCTGTTGAGCGATTGCACCCTGGTCTTGAGGGCCATTAAAGTCAAACATTTTGTGCTGGTCTGTTGAGCGACTGCACCTTGGTGATTCCAAGAAACTTGTATACATGAGCATATACATATTGCATTGAGGTATTGACCAGTGGGTCACGTTTGAGTATATGATGAGTGAAAATTGAATGTGTGTGAGTACTGTCCAGAATCTGAAGTTCTGATTTAATGATTGTGTTTTGCTGAGGTGTTGTTTGTACTTACCACATACTTCATAATAATTGATTGCTGTTTTTGAAAAGGCATATATGTCATTAATTTTCAAATGAGCATTATTATTCTCCTCATCATCATATGTGATATCATGGATATATTTGTTGCTGAGAAATATATGTTACATGATTATCTGTTAATTTCGGTCGGTGACCCTTGCTATTATATTGTGGACTTTGGGCTTTGCCCTCAGATGTTACCCGAACCTGTCCTACCGACGGATACACTAACGACAGAAACGTCGTTAGTTTTCCCTGATCTTTACGTACGGAATCTACGTGGACAATGCAGAGGGACGGACGGTTGGCTGAACACGAGACTTATAGAGGATACGGTGGAGACCGTGCTACTGTCTAGACTTTTGTATAGGGTCTTGAGTTTTGGGAAATGTAATTTTATTTTGGGAATTAATGTATTACTTTTTCCGCTGTATTATTCTGCACTCTGACACTGATTAGTGGCCACATGCCGGGTGATAACCTTTGAAATGAACTGATTTTATTTTAATTCCCTTGATATTAATTTTGGAAAAATCCTTTTACTTAATTATTTTTTAAAAAAAAATGCACCCGCGCTGTGTTTTAAACTCGGGGTGTTACAGGTGACGTCATCTTCTGGTTTATGTTTCTGATGACATCTTCTGATTTTTCATTCTTCTTCTAAGTCAAAATATGATTTTCATAAAATACATTTGTTAACATCAAAATTTTAATTGTAAGAACCAACTTAGTTCCAACAATCTCCCCCTTTTTGATGATGACAACATCATGTATTTTTTATAATACTTTTTCTTTCTTTTGACTTTGACTCCCCGTAAGACTAAGCTTCATTTTATATTTTCTCCCCTAAATCATCTTCAAATACATCATCTTCTCCCCCTTTCAAATACATCATCTTCTCCCCTTTCAAATATATCATCTTCTCCCTCTTTCAAATACATCATCTTTTCCCATATATTTTATCAAATACTACATCTTCTCCCCCTTTGTCATCAGACAAAAAGGAATGCTGCTGAATTTTTTTATTTTATTATTTTTTTTTATAAAAGTACACGAAAATACATATAGCAATAAATTAAAATAAACTACAACCTTACTAAGCAACTAGTTAGCGATGAAGGTAAGGTTGAGGTTTTTTTTTTTAATGAAGTCAAACCTATCTTCAGGTAATGGTTTGGTGAATATGTCAGCCCATTGATGGTCAGTGTCTACAAATTTAATGTTAAGTACCCCTTTTTGAACATAATCTCTAATGAAGTGGTGTTTGATCTCTATGTGTTTGACTCTAGAATGTAGGATACGATTTTTGGTTAGGTTTATGGCTTAAGTGTTGTCACAGTATAAAGTGATGTTTGTTTCCATGATTTTATAGTCTTCTAGCTGATGTTTCATCCAAATGAGTTGGGAGCTGCATCCGGCTGCTGAAATGTATTCAGCTTCTGCTGTTGACATGGCAATGGTGTTTTGCCTCTAGAATGTAGGATACGGTTTTTTGTTAGGTTTATGGTGCTTTGCCTCTGGTATCCTCTAGATGTATCCTCTGGATGCATTTTTATCTTCTGGTGACGTCATTTTCTGATGACATCTTCTGCTTCTGATTTGTATCTTCTGGTAATATCTTCTGCTGACGTCATCCTCTGATTTCTGCTTCTGGTGACGTCATCTTCTGGTTTATGCTTCTGATGACATCCTCTAATTTCTGCTTCTGGTGACGTCATCTTCTAGTTTATGTTTCTGATGACATCTTCTGATTTTTCATTCTTCTTCTAAGTCAAAATACGATTTTCATAAAATACGTTTGTTAACATCAAAACTTTAATTGCAAGAACCAACTTGGTTCCAACAAATTTTTTGAGAAAACAATGATGGAAACATGTGAGTCCTCAATTGCTTTGGCAAGTGATGGCCAAACATCTTCTCCTCTCTTTAGCAGGTAATCTATGTATGTGTTGATTGATTTATAACTCAAAGCCTCGTAAAGATCCTTAGTGAAACCAATACGAGTGTCCTCGCCTCTAAGCTAAGAAATACATCGTGCTCTTTCGTATAGTAAGACATTCACATCAATTGGTAATTGCAACTGTTCCGGACCGAAGTGCGCCACACCAAGCGTCTCTTATTGGACCTTAGCCCAATCCACCAAAGACGCCGAAGTACTCGTGCTCACTGGTGCTGAACGCGTGTTTAAGTGTTGAATATGCCCCCAGTTGATCATAGTCGTTGACTAGCAACAGCATAACCATCTCCAAGGATCTGATTGGATAAGCAACTACTGCAACAAATTAAAAAGAAGCTCTTTGTTTATCATCGGTGACGGAAATTTTAATACCTACTACCCATGTGCTTACAAATTTTTGTTTTATATATCAAATATAAAATAATACTGAGATTTTTTTTTTCTAAATAGATTCCTTTTCTTTTTTGGTTTTATTTATGAAATATTACTAAAATTGTAACAACCCATGTTATTTTTTCGATAATATGTAACAACCCTTGTTGCTATCATAAACTTCTGATAAAGCCATGCATTAAATATTACCGGATTCTTGTCAACATTTCTTTTGGCTATTTTTCCCCTTGTTGTTTAAATATATATATATATATATATATATATATATATATATATATATATATATTATATGTGTGTATACTTAATTTCATTTAGGTTTCATAATAGATGACGAAATTGGTGATTTGATAAATAGGTTGAATACATTTATAAATGATTAAAATAAAAGAAAATGAATCTAAGGAAGTGAAATACATGAGGAAAGGGAAAAAAATCAAATGTGAATCAATACATAATTTGAACAAAAAATAGAATTAAAAATAATAAGTTAAAGGACACATGTAGGTGATTGATTGGCAAATTTTTAAGTTCCTCCTCCTTGGTGCAATGTGTTTCGGCTGTGAGATCTATTACTACTGGAGTTTTCCTAGATACCTGCAGATTTTGCATAAGAATTCGTAGAAAATAGACTTCCTACAGATTTTCTTATGAAACTTTGTTAGCAACATACCTATGTTGATAGTTGTTACCTGTAAACTTTAAATTCTGCAAGTAAATACACATGAAATTTCTACAGGTACATCCACATAAAAAATTTACACGTGGATTTATAGGAAATTTTAGTGGTAAATTTTTTGAAGTAAATCTATTTATCATAATTGTAATTAACAGGAATCAATGTAAAACATGTGATACATACCTTAAGCTAAAAAATATAAGCTTGGTATGCAGCACGCAGACAACCACATAATTCTAAAAAGGAGGCGATAATCTCATTATGGCATAATGTCCTTCAAGCATTTCAAAATTTGAATCCAACTCCCACTTCTTCTTTTTGACATGATCAATCTTCTCGCAGGCTTGTATGGTCTTAGAGGCTATATTCTTAGCTTCTTCCACCATTTCACTTCTTTTCTCTTTACATTTCGAGCAAGCATCCTCTAACTTCGACTTCTCTTGCTGAACCTTAAATTCTTTTTCCTCTAGCAAACGAATTTGCACTTTAATATCTTCAATTTGAACATCCAGGTCCTTAATCTTATCCTCACCAATAGTGATGGAGTCTTCGAACTTTATTATCTTATCCTTGGATGCTTGAAGCTTGCAGATTGAATATTTATGGTCCACTTTAAGTTGTTGAAGAGTATCATTACTAAGTTTTCCTTCATCAATATTGACAGTGGCTTCTATAAAGATTCTGGTGAAATCAGTAATACCAGAACTTTGTTTCTCAGAAAGCTCATTAGCTCTATGATTGAGCTTAACTAGTAAAGCTTTTACCTCTTCCTCAAGGGTCACATCATTAGGTAAATGTTTCAATAAGTTCCTTGAAAATGCCAATTGCCTTAATCGGTTAAGCAGCATCTCAATGGACTCACTCTGAGTTTCAGTAGCTTCTGCTTGTATTGTAGATTGAGAAGGTTGTGACGAACGACCGAGTTCACCAGATAAGAGTTTCTCCATGATTGCCAAAGGGTCTTCTTCAAGGATTCTCTTATATTCAGAATAATCAACAGGAGAATGTTCTGCAGGAGTACTCAATTTTGAAGAGTTCTCTTCAGTTCTTCTTATTGAACCCTTTGAAGCAGAGGGTTTACTTGAAGAACTCTCAGATGCCATTGGGGAGTTTGGATTTAGTTTCTTAGGAGCTTCTTGTAGTTGTAGAAAATTAGTATAAGAATCAGATGGAATCTCCAGATTCTTCACTAATGATGGTGGTGATTGTTGAAGATTCTTAGTTTCCTGGTAAATTAGGAAACAATCAACCTTCTAGTATTGAAGAATAATGTAATTTGCAATAAGAATGAAGGTTGTTTCATATCATTAAGGAATTTGTAGAGGAAAGAGACCCTAGTAATTTGGAATTCGATTCCGAGGTAAGTAACATCCAAGAAAAGCCCATTGTGATGGGCCAAATTGGTTACTCTAAATCAGCTTTTGTAACCTCCTTTCAATTTGAATAAAAATGAAAATAACTTTCAGAGTCTCTTGCATTCCATTTTATTCTCTCAATTCTGTTCACATTTTGTTTTATTATGCTGTTCATGAGTTTTGTTAGTAAGTATGGCATGATGAAACATTGTTCCAAGTTCCAACCGTGGGTTTTATGCTGAGCTTTCATTTTCCCTTTGCTTAGCAACGTTACTAGGACACTATTTGAAAAGAGTAAGAGAATGATTGTGATATAATTAGCAGGGATAAAGAGGTTGAAGGTGTAAGTATTACCTTAATTTCTTTATTGAAAGGCGATTCTACATCAGAACCTTCTCCAGTAGAATCCTCTTCCATCTCGAATTGTTCTTGTTTGTGGCAAGAAGTTCGGGTTTCCTCTCCAGACTTTGTAGATGTACTCTCAGGAAGAATCTTAAATTTCATCATTTCTTTTGAATTATCATCATAGTCCCAATTTTCTTTCTTGTGAGGCTTGTCGTATACCTGAGTATCATTAGAGACTAAAGAAAAAGAAATGGTAAGGTTCACAAAGAAAAAATCAACTATCTAATCAGAGAAAAACAACATAAGAAAGATAACATATAACATTTGTGAAAGAGAGCCAAAAGTTTCATACCAATTAAACATTCATATGAACTGTGACAATTTTCATTCAAGTCAAATTGTTGGTTCAGTATGCCAGTGCCTTCCTTGTTATCACCTATTTCGAATGATTCAATGTCAGTGACTTCTCCCTCATCATAGCCTTTAACTGATCTTGACTCAAATTGAATTGCCTCATACAACTCTAATCTCAAGTCCTTGTCTAAATTCCCTGAACTTAAAACCCTCTGACTTTCTGAGTAGTAAATTGGACAGATCCCACACTCTTTGATACTTAAAAGGCCATCAAGTTCTCTCCTGCTACTTGTATAAGTTGAAACACAGAACTCAAAAGAAATATTTCTTTCAATACTGCTGAGTATGCTGTCAGAATGGTATGGATCATACCATACAAAAACATGATCCATATTCAACTTTGTAAAAGGTTTATGATTACACCAAGACCTATGTCCCACCCTCCTCTTTCCATCTTCTGAATAACCTTGACATAGGATTTCAACAAAGTATCCACGATGTTGTGTTCTGTTGTATGGAGAAACAACGACTGAAAAAATGAATCCCAATGAATTGGAAACATCAATAGTTACGGAGGAATATGTTGTTGATCGGTGTTTGAACTGAGTTGGAACTTTGTGTCCTGGCAAACAAACCTCGGCACTGTTATAATTGAAGCTGTGGGTTAGGAATCTGTACTTCCTCACCAATACATTGTGAAAGGCAGCAGTTTTCATTGTTAATATGGCATCTTCTGTAATGCGGTCAAGGGAGGGCCCATCCAATTCCATCTTAATGCTATTCTTAAATGAAATGTATTTTTTCTTTCCAAGCATGCTTATTGAAAAAGTCTTCAAAGTGGATACTGTCACTAGCGAGGTGCAGTTGTCGGCTTGAAACTCTTTGATGCTTGAAGGAAGTTCTGGCAGACAACGAAGCTTACTGCAGCTGTCTAAAGACTGAACTTCTAGCCCTGAGAGGTACTTGATGCTAGCAGGCAACTTCTCCACACTGCTTCCATCTAGTCTTAATTCATACAATGATGTTAAGGAACTAATGTTTGCAGGGAGTTCAAACAAGTTACAACAGTCTTTCAAGTGTAGTAATGTTAATGATTCCAGACCATCAAAAATGGCTTCTAACTTTGATTTAGTTACTGCACTGCACATAGAAACACGGAGTTGAGTAAGTGATCTCAAGCGAGACAATTCATTCGGTAGACTTGTTAGATTTAAACCTTCAAGATTCAACCACATAAGCTTGCTCATGCCGCCGATTGATGAGTGCAATATTTCAATTCCTGTATTGCTCAAATCCAACTTTTTTATTGAATCCGAGGACAATGAAAATTCCTTCAGACTTAAGCAGCCATTGACACTGAAGTTGATTAGAGATGTTAAATGCTTCTCACTCACAAGACTTTGCAATTTTGTGCACCTATCCAGTAACAATGTATGAAGTGTGTCCTTAGAAAAAGCAGAAGCTTGAACTTCACATAAACTTTCACAACCGGAAAGGCGCAACTGTTTGAGTTTTAACGCCCCAGACAAATCAGGGAGGTTGATCAACTGTTTGCACTCACTTAGGTCGATTGCCTCTAAATTCACAAGTTCCTGTAAAAAATCAAAAGGACATTTCAAATGTTATTAATATTCTAAAAAAATTATTTAAATTGGTCGTTCAAGCATCTATTCATTTTCACACCAGACAAGGGAAGAAGAAAACACAACCCCATGGGACTCACTTTATTTAATTATTTCTCTCTCTTAAAATTTGGGTCGGCCTAACTCAACTCCACAAAACTAACTTGTAGAGTGAAAACTACCCACCACTTATAAACACTGCAAGCTCTATCTCATCCAACGTGTGACACTTAACACTTTCATTTTCATTTGCATAAAAAAACGAAGAAAGAACCAATGATCCAAATGAATTAGTGTAAGTACACACACGCACCTGCATTCCGTACCAAAGATATTCAACATTGCTGTGCGGCAAACGAATCTCAATCAGCTGCTCAGCACGAAAAGGTTGCGGAAGAGACTTCAAGGGATATCCATTCCACTCAAGGTATGTCAATTTGTCAAAAAATGGCATCATGACTTTAGGAAGATGCACAGTGCCCAATTTCTTCTTACCCGAAGGGATGTGGAATTTAAGAAATCTTAATTTAGTCATCACATTGAATGTGTCAGCTCGAACATGTAAATCTACTTGTTGAGACAAATCAAATATTATTCCTTCAATTGCATCAATCCCCTGACAAATTGAAACATTACCACAGCAAATCAACTACTATAATTTTTATTTATAAAATGTTAACAACACTCCATACCTTGTTATTTCCAAGTACATCACAAATGTCTTTAGCATCCCTCAGTCGGCTGCGCTTTCCTGAGTCATTATATTTTTCTTGAACTATATCAAATGCAATTTTTTGTAGTAAGTCGTGCATTTGTATTCTATTGTCATTTGAAATGCTTATAAGAGCTTTATCTTCCAGTATTATTATTCCACTAGTTGCATTGAAACCAAAGGCATCTAGTATCCTTGTCACCAAATCTTTGTTTTCACCTTTGAAAAAGAATGCAATGTCAAGAAACATTTCCTTCTCTCGCCATGATAATCCATTATAACTCACTCTTAGCAATTGTTGAATTTCATGGAAGGTTCCCCCCTTGTTCTCATAATAATTCAACTCAGATTCCCAGAATTCAACATTTCTGGAATAAAAATGTGAACCCAAAACTTTTAAAGCTAATGGAACACCTCCTGCATATTCAACTGCCCTTTTCGAGAAAAACTCGAAACCCTTTCTAGGATGGCTTTGCTTGAAGGCTCCCAAGCTAAAAAGCATTAGAGAGTCTTTAAGCTTCCATGTTTTGACCTCATATATCTCATCAACTTTTCCACTAAGCATATGCCTGTCTCTAGTTGTGATAATAAGTCTACTGTTTGGTCCAAGGTCATCAAGTACTCCACACAAATCATCTAATTGTGTAGCGTTATCAACATCATCAAGTACAATGAAACTTTTTTTACCACTGAGCCTCCTCTTGATGAATTTGCGTAGTCCATGAATATCAGATGCAGTAATTTCTCGCTTCAGTAGTTCACTAAGAAGCTTATTGCGAACAATAATTGGTCCCACCTTTTGTGATTCTTCGCTCACCTTTTCTAAGAAGCATACATTGTCATAATGGGCAAAGTTGTTGGCAAACATCTGTTTGGCTATGGTTGTCTTTCCTATTCCACTCATTCCCCAAATTCCAATTCTTGGTATTGTTTTCAGCAATAATTCAATATTTTCGTCAATTTTAACAACGTCTTTCAGTTCATTAGGATACATGAGGGACAACTTTTGCAAAACATCTTCCACAACATTCTCAATGACTTGAGAATCATCCCTGGGAAAATAAATAATGAAAAAACAAATTAATTGCACTTAACAAAAAGTTCAATTTGGTAATTAAGTTTCTACAATTTCATAAGAACATGATGAACAACCCATCAATTGGACCTAGACAACGAGACTAGCCCCCAATATGTAGCAAGACAACTATTTATTTAAACTGTAACGATACATGAACACCTATTTTTTGTACACTTTCGCGACACATAGTTAATCACATGTAAAAATGTGGTTAATTCAGTTGATATTTAATTCAAATCAGGGCCAAAATTGTGGCTAATTCAACTACAGCAGTAACCACAATTTTCAATGTGGTCTAAGTAAACCATCTATTCAACAAAATTAACCAAATTCTTGCACGCAATTAACCAAGTGTCACAAATGTACAAATTAGTGGGTGTCCGTCCATGAAACATTTTTGTTATCTAAATCAACCACTATTTCACAAATTCAGCATACAATATTATACAAATTCAAAAGTGACTTACAAGCATATATATATTATAAAAGAGAAGAATGAATACATGAGTTTAGAGGAAATAAATTAAATTAAAATAAATAAATAGTTACCTATATTTGCGAGAGTCCCATCCAGATAAATTGGCGGCCAAAGTGAGAGCAGCTTTCCACTCGGACACTTTGTAAGCATGAGATTTACTGTTGGCAAGTTCTCTATCATATTTAGCGAATGCTATCTGGTAACTCTCTTTCTGATGACGTACATGTGATGGATCTATGTTACAGAAGACGGGTATAACTACCTGACCATGAAGTTCTCTGCATTGGAGTATGTGGAGGAGTTCATCCAAACACCACTTTGAGGTTGCATAGTTTTCTGAGAAAACTACGAGGGACATATGGGAGTCTTGGATAGCTTTGGCAAGAGCAGGTCCAACCTCATCTCCCTTTACAAGTTCATAATCAATGTATGATTTGATATTTCTATTGGTTAGAGCTTGATGAAGCTGAGCAGTGAAGTGTGCACGGGTGTCTTCTCCCCTGAAGCTAATGAATACATCGTACTTTTTGGTAGAGGTACGCATATTATTAATTTCTTGCTGTTTCACCACATTTTCTTTCTTCTAGCTTAGGAAACAGAGTCTGGTTGCATTCAATAAGAAACTTGAGATATAGGAGGACCCCTTTCTTTCACGGTGTTTGAAGCCATTGGCATTTTGACGAGAGAGGGGAGAAACACCAAAATGTGGATCCCTACGAGTTTTTTTAAGTCGCATGGAAAGACAGATCGACAAAAAAGACTGATTAACTTTTTTTACTTCGTCAACGCTTCTGATACTTGTGGTGTCGAATGCGTTATGAATGTGAAATAATGTGATAGCAAAGAATAGGAGTAGTAGTAGTACTGGAACTAGAAGTTTCGCGAGGGTCAATGTATATGCACCGTAGCCAACTAGCTGAGTCTTTTAAGTTTAACCATGATTTTGACAACTTGGTGATGGTGGGGTTTGTGGGGTCGGGTTACCAAAAATTTAAGGAAAATGTTAACAAATTAAAGAATCAAATATAAATAAATAAATAAATAAACTTGAAAGTTATGTATTTAAGTATTAAAAAGTTTAAAATTTGTTTTTTTTAACATAATTTCTATTTTTAAACTTTTAGATTTATTTACAAGTGTTCTAAGAACATATTTTAACTATATTTGTTACCATTTTTGTAAGACCCAACACCAATTATCTAGAACTTGGCAATTGGATTCGTACACTTTAATAAAAACAGAGACAAATAATAACGAATAATAATTTAGAATAAACTACATTTAAAATTATAGTTTACAATTTATTCAACAGATTTTTAATCTATTACATCTGAAAAGGAATCACAACTGTATGATTACAACGTAAAATAAAAACATCAAATTTAAATGTCAGTTAGTCTGAATTATTCCTCTTGTATCAACCCGTCTGAAATTCCTCCAGCGGCTAAGGATATAAAAATAAATAAATGGGTGAGATCTCAGTGAGTTCTGAAAAATAAAAGGATGATAATTTAAAAATATTTCTTTCATAAATATGCATAAGAACATGAAATTATAATACATTTCATTATGATTCTGAAACAATGCATGACCTCAATTATTTTCTTTATAAACAAAGAAAAGTCGTTCAATATCTTGATGTAAGTCATCAAAATAATTGAATCCTGATTGGTAAATGTAATCTAGCCAAACCCCAACTAGCATCCTGATTGTCCTCCTCTACCTATTGTTCTATACCTGGAACAACCATAAATGTCCCACCGTGAATAAGGTCATGCATAATTTGATTAATGATAATATAATGCACTTGTGATGCTATGTATGCAAGGTCTTGGTACCATAGGTTTTAAATGCATTCACTCCTAATACTCATAATAACTCAACAATATATTGAAAATCAAGTGGAAATTAAATTATAAGCCCCTAATCAGAGTTGGACTAGAGGCATAACTCCTCGTCAGAGGATACCCGTTCGGAGGATGTTGAACAATGATCAAAGTCAGAGGAATATGAACAGTTATCAGAGTTAGAGGAATGTGAACAATGATCATAATCAGATGAATGTAAACAGTTATCAGAGTTAGAGGAATGTGAACACTGATCAGAATAAGATGAATGTGAACAGTGATCAGAATAAGATGAATGTGAATAGTGATCAGAGTCAGATGAATGTGAACAGTGATCAGAGTCAGATGAATGTGAACAGTGATCAGAGTCAGAGAAATTTGAATAGTGATCAGAGTAAAGAAAGAATAAGCAACATTAGAGGAAAAAGAGACGAAGAATCAATGTCAGAAGAAGAAAAGAAGGAGATATTTTACAAGAGGCAGAAACACTTAGAATTTTAATAACGACAACCACAAGAGGCAACCTGAAGAGAACCACCAGAGGCAGAAACACTTAGAAGTTTAATAACGACAACCACAAGAAGCAACCTGAAGAGAACCACCAGAGGCAGAAACACTTAGAATTTTAATAACGACAACCACAAGAGGCAACCTGAAGAGAACCACCAGAGGCAGAAACACTTAGAATTTTAATAACGACAACCACCAGAAGCAACATGAAGAGAACCACCAGAGACATAAACACTTAGAATTTTTGTAACGACAACCACCAAGGCAACATGGAGAGAATCACTAGAGGCAGAAACACTTAAAATTTTAATAACGAGAAATTAGAGGCGAGAATGGATGCAACCATCAAAGACAAAACATATTGAGCAAGGGTGTAAAACATCCAAACACATGTATTTACCTTAAGGGTAGGATTCACACTCTTCACGAGAATTCGAATCCCATAATTATGGGACTTCTTAAATCACTAACACATAAATCAAGAAACAAACAAACCACATGCATGGCAATTCAAATGATGGTGGATGCAGATTTAAAACACATATATGCTAAAGATTTCATCTCTCTAACACATCTAAGTTATGTTAACTTGTAAAATCTCTAAAATAATTTCTGACAAAAACTAAATGATTTCAATAAATAAACCCCCATAACCCTCATGCTAAAAATAAGTTAATGTAACAAAATTCATAGAAACGACGTTAAAGAAGAAGACGATTCTGGTTCGAAGCAGCTCTGAGCTCCTCTTGCAGACGGTTTCCTTCCTTGCTTCACTGATTCGCAAGGATGAAGAGGCAGATTTCTACATGCAAGGTTGCTAGGCAGTTTTGGGGAATTTTAGTGAACTTTTTGTATTGGAGAATTTGGAAGAGGAGGAAGAATGGAGGATATGGAAAAGAGGGTGAACAATATCAATGTTGGTGTTTTCAGAATATTTTTTAGAGTGTGTGATTGAAAAATGAAAGAAAGAAAAATGGTGGTGGAAGACGGGTTAGTGCACGTGAATGAATGAGAAAGAGAGAAGTAAAGGTAGCAAGCTCTTTCTTTGCCACTTGGACTCGTTAATGCTACTATTTCCTTATTCTACAATTGCTCCTAATTTAATATCAATAAAAACACAATATAAATAATTTAAAATTTTCCATAAATTATAATTAGTACTCAAATCTTATGAATATTTCCAAAATAGTGAGAGGGTTGTTGCAATTTGTTTGATTATGTGGTGGATTTTAAGGAAGTGCGGTAGATTTTTACGTTGTGATAAAAGCTTAGTTTTGTAACTTCAACATTTTCACGTTAAATTTGTTTTAAATTGCAATATTTGATAGTTAAACGCAGACTCAGACACACTATTAATTAAATATGAAATTAGATTGCTTCTAAAGAAGTATTTGTTTCACGGATTACAAACTTATTTCCTGGAGTGTGATATTGAGGATTTTATATTTTCACGTTTGTTTGAAGTTTTAATAAACTAAGTTAATGAACTTTTTATTTGAATGAATAAAATTTACTCTTATCTTTCCTCTTTCTTATTGCCATGTGAAATAGTAGAAATGAGAAACAAAAATAATCAAGTATAACTTTTCACTCCCACATCATTTCATTTTTTCTTTTTACTTTTTAAAATTTTTCAATTTTTAAATTTGATAATTTTAAAAATATATTTGGAACTTTAATTATTTACCAAATACATTGATAGGAATAAAATTCTTAATAATATTGTTCCAGGAAAAACATTCTTAGAATTGAAATTTTAATCCTCCAAACAATTACATCCTAAGGTGAGGAGGAGCTAACTAAATCCCTCGTATGTGTACGGTGTGTTTTATTTGGAAGGTTGAGATCTGCTAACTTCACGTGTTAAAATTGGTGTTTAGAAAATAATAATATTAATAACACACATTTTTAACGTATGATTGGTTAATCTGGATTCCACCAAATTTATAAGGAATCTAAGTAATTTAGTGGGAGTAATGTGAATTTTGACTAATAAAAAAAATATGTTATTAAATAATGTGTTGCCGAGAATTATAATTTGACCTTTTGTTGAGTTTCCTTAGACCAATTTGTGACTTTTGAAAAGATAAGCGTTCATCCGTAATAGCTTCTCATATGATCTGGCTTCTGAAGAACAATCATCCTTCCTGTTCTGCAGTATATAATACTATTTTTTGAAAAACAAAATTAATAATTCTAACATCAAAATAAAGCCAAAAGAAGCATTTCTTATCTTGATATATGCAGCACACAAACAACCACCAAAACCAAACAATAAATATACTCCTATAGTTTCAAAATTGCAAAGATAAACCAACAACTCTAACCTCATTCTCAGTGAGACCAGCAAAAGATGCACCGCCACAACCACAACAGTGTATCTTCACCTTGTTCTAGTTAAAGAAATCTGAATAAGATTAGAGTCTTTTGAGTATTAGTACCTTCCAAATCAACAGGGAATTAAAAAGAATATTTTGAGACAAACCGCATCTATCACACAATTAAGGACCAAAAAGTTATCAAACAAATGGAGAAAAAAAAACCCACCAAACTGGTTGTCCTTGATTAGTTTCTCGCAAGTGTTTCTGCATCCTTAAAAAATGATCTATTCCGAAGAATTTTTTAAATAAAAATTCCGACCTTAAATTTTAAGTGTCCAATCTTAATTGAATAACCTAGATTGCGTGACTGTGTGCTTTTAGAAGGTTGTGAACTGTGATTACACACAACTTAAAGTTAGTTAAGGGTTATTAAGAGTCTTAATGATAATTTGCTTAGATGAGTACCATTTTCTGTTAGTGGTTAAATTAGTAAGTTAGCTTTCCTTCTCAATTGCAGTTTTATTATACATAAACAAAATAAATAAAAATTTCAAATCAATGAATTAGTTTCCATTCATTCAATAATTTTCTGTTTCCTCATTGTGTGTTAAGTTAATTATTGATTTCAGATTTTATATTTCAAGCAGATATAATGTCTATAGTGTGCAAAGTGCAATGTAACTACCAACTTGCAAGGAATTTTGAACAATTTTAACAAACTTCAATTTGAATAAAAATAATCATTAGCATAATGTCAGAGTTCAATTTAATGAAAATTGAAAAGAGAACCACGGTACTTCCCGAAGAAAATTTCAACAATGGATGCGAAAAAAGGAAGTTATTGACAAGCGATCGTTTTCCTCCTGTTCCACCGCATTGGCATTCGACGCAAAAATCAGTACCGATTGGAGCAATGTGATAAAATCCCTAACAATGGAAAGAAACTCGTACCTTAGATTACAGAAAACGGAGATTGAGTTGAAAGCGAGAGGTGCAGTGCGACAGAGGAACTACGAGGCGATGGTAGTGAGAGATTTATGGTTCCATTTGGAGAAAGCAGAGCTTCTTGTTGAAATGGATGGTTCGAGTCGTTGGTGTTCTTCATCATTGGAGTGACGAATTGAAGGATGAGAAATGCAGTGTTGTTGAAGATTGAAGTGCAGCTGCAGAATGAGAGAATAAAACGGTTAGAGACTAATTAGTACCTACAGAGTATAGTATAACGGGGATCCTATTCCTAACTCAAATATATAAAAAAAAAAAAATACAATTTTGCTACTTAGTCCCCTATTTTTTCTACTCACATCCCTCAATTTTTTTATAAAAACAAAATACTAAAATGTCTTTAACTATTTATAACATTTTTAACCCTTACGTTAATTAAATTCACGAACGACTACGCGAAGTCAATTCACGTAAACTCAATTTATGTGTATATACTTAAACTCAATTTACATACAGATACACCTCTTATTTACGTGAGATAACATATACGTGAATTGGACGTTTAAGTTAATGTACGTTTACGTGAATTGCATTCGTGTGTGTGTACGTGAAGTGTATTCACGTATTACCTGTAAATTCTTATACTCTATTGTATTGATTATCAGAGTCAGCCTAAGGGTAATATATAAATAGAAGAATCTAAATAAAATATTATGAATTTTAAAAAATATTATAAAAAATGAAATAAATATTAGATATCAGATTAGAAATATTCTATATTTTCTTCTATATTATAGCAATATATTCTTAAATAAAATATATAAATATATTATCGAAATTTTAAATATTTAATAAATAAATAAAAAAATCGTTCTATATATTATATCTACTTTTAAACTTAGGTTTTAGTATAGTTTCAAATTTTGTTTTATTTTGTTTTTTTTAAGAAGACCTAAATCATAAATGTCATAAATTTTTGTTTTTTTTGTTTTTGTTTTTGTTTTTGTTTAAGAAGACCAAAAATGGAGGTGTGGATAGCAACATTTAGAAAAAATCATAAATTTGTTAAATTCAAATATAAATAAATGTCAATTCATTTTTAAAAAGTAAATAAATGCCAACTAATATATCAATTTTTAAGGTTATTGTTTAAAGGATTTAATTTGTATATACTGACACATTAAAATTGTTTTATATTGTCAATCAATTTCAACCGGATCCGATATATTTTGAGAATTAGATTTGTAAATGTGATTCTCATTGTTGAGAACTAAGTGTGGATCTCCCTTGTCAAGATTAGTTCTAGTAGTGTTGATAAACTTAAGTTTTGGGATTTTGGAACGTACCATTTGTTGGTCTTGTTCCTTTGTTAGAGGCAAAAGCTTTCGTTCTTCGTAATGTAGTCATGTTTTTCTTTTGTTTTTTTTTTCTTTGCGTTATACCCAAAAAAGAAAAATAAAGAGAATCATGGAAATCAGTCATTTGTTTCTCAATACACCAAAAATAAATGTTTTTCTTTTGTTCTATGTATTGGCGGGGAATTAAAAAATATTGGCTTAAATGTAATTTTAGTCTTCTATTTTAACTGATTCGTAATTTTGGTCTTTCTATTTTTAATTTCGTAATTTTGATCTTCCTATTTTAACTGATTCGTAATTTTGGTCTATTTATTTCTAATTTTGCAATTGTAGTCCCCCTATTTTAACTAGTTCGTAATTTTGGTCAATCTATTTCTAATTTTACAATTTTGGTTTCTCTGTATCTTAAAATTGAGACATTTTAGTAAATCTAATGGACCACATATTTTATTTAATAAAATCTAATGGATTACATTTTAAAAAATATTTAAAAAATAGTTTTTAATTATTTTAAAACTAATTAATTCCAAAAATAGTTTTATTTATTTATTTTTTAAACTGATTTCAAAATTTATTATTTTAAAAACTGTTTTTAGAAGAATTTTTTTAATTATTATTCTTATTAATTCGAATATATTTTTAAAATAATAATTAATAAATTATTATTTTTTTAAAATAATGAAAAAAAAATTAAGTTCTGTTATTTATTTAAAAAATATGTTTTTTCTTAAGAAAATATCATATTTTTAGTAAAATTATGTTTTATGATAAAAATAAATTTACTTAAATTCTGTTTTCTTTTAAATATCATAAAAATATATTAAAAATACATGTAATCATGTTTTTAATATATTAAATATATTAAAAATATAATAAAAATTCTGTTTTATTTTAAAAACATATTTGAATTAATAAAAATAATAATTAAAAATTCTTCTAAAAACAGTTTTTAAAATAATAAATTTTGAAATCAATTTTTAAAAAATAATAAATAAAATTATTTTTAGAATTAATTAGTTTTAAAATAATTAAAAACTATATTTTAAATAGTTTTTTATAATAAAAAATATTTTTTTACATAAATATATAATATTTTCTTAATGTTATATATTTTTTAAAATGTAATCTATTATATTTTATTAAATAAAATATGTGATCTATTAGATTTATAAAATGTCTCAATTTTAAGAAATAGAGAGACCAAAATTGTAAAATTAAAAATAGAGGGACCAAAATTACGAATCAGTTAAAATATGAGGACCAAAATTGCAACATTAAAAATAGAAGGACCAAAATTACGAATCAGTCAAAATATGAGACTAAAATTGCATTTAAGCAAGAAAATATAATTTTATAGGCATAAAAATGTACTTAAATCAATAATTTAAATGATATATTTGTAAATTTACAATTAGCTCTCCTGATGAATCAATTGACTTAGGCATCTCATAAGAAATCTATGTTTTATGTTAAAAGAGCGCATATAATTTTTTAAGCAATAAAAATAATTTTAGCTTTCACAAGTTTCTATGCAAAATGTTAGCTCTAACTCATTGTCAAAATTATAGAAGTTTGGAATAATTCGAAAACATGTTCACCTAGGCGTAAATACCATATGCAAATCTATTACAATGCTTAAAGCCAAAGCAAGAATTTGATGGATGACTAAGGCAATAGTGATCCAACCAATGGTCTTCTTCGTTGCATGGTCCTCACTAAGACAATTTGTTAACTTTGTTATTTGTGAAATCGACAATAAATTGAATTTAAAAGTTGGAATGTGAAAAACATTTGTGAGAGTAAGTGATGGTGAAAAATTAATAGTGCCAATGTCTTTCATAGCCACTTGAGAACAATTAGATAGTTGGATAGAGATATATTTATGAATAGGAGAATATGAAGAAAAAAGATAAAGAAATGTACATATATGGTTTGAAGCTCCTGAATAAATAATCCATAAAAGAGATAAGCAAGCAAAAGATGTACCTATCAAATTTTTTCAATGATCCATGAAGTGGAATGAATAATTACAAGAAAGGGAGTTTAAATTGTGACCCTTTTAAAATTTAGTTCTTTCATTTTAATTGATGCTTTACTCAAGATTAAACTTGGTAATCAAAAGTTGATTAGTAATCTCTTAACTGACTGTAACGTTCTCAACAGTTTATATGAAGTTAAGAAGTTGTAAATAAAAATAATAATGATGTAATGTGATTTGTGCGTGCAAATAATTAAATATAAGAGATAGAAATATCACACACACAAAACACATTGGTTCACCTAACTCGGGCTAGTCCAATCCTCACAACCGTGAGATTTTCACTATAGGCTTCAGAACCAAGACGTTTTCCTTCACACCTTTTCTCTTGATCACACATTGATCAATTACAATCTTCACCTTTCAACCTAGAAAGAATTTTTACAGTCACCTTTCAATCTAAAAAGGATTATTACAAACACACTCAATTTAACATAAAATATAGACTTTAGTTAATTTTAATGTGTATGATAAAAAAGTATTTTGGATCTAATGTTTCTCAACTATTTGTTTGAGATAAATAAAGACAAACTCGATAAATGAAGATCCACAGATATAATCAAGAGAGTTGGAGTTTGCTAGTAGAGATTTTTTACTTGTGATTATTTGAACAAGTGTTGGTAGATTGTAAATTTAACTCTTGTCTTCATATTCCAATTGATCTTCAATTTATAGATGACGAGAGACTTTGAATATTTAGTTTAAATTGAAGACACATCAGCCAAGTGTCAGATATGTTTTAAAACAATTAAACACATATTTATATTATTGTCCAAAACGTTCTTGACAAACCTAAAATGTTATTACTTTTGAGTTTGATAGAAAACGTGAATAAGTGTGAGAGTGAGTTGTCAACTGTTATTTGGCACTGTGTGATATCAGAAGCATGTTGAGACAAAAAGATAGGTATCAAGAAATTCTTTCAAAAAGATAGGTATCAAAATTTAACATATCTTCTTGAATGTTTTATCAAAGATAGATCAAAAGTGAATAACCACAAGACTATTTCAAGATCAATCTTGAACTCAACAAAGAACAACTGTAACACCCCGAGTTTAAAACACAGCGCGGGTGCATTTTTTTTTCAATAAATAATTAAGATGAGTTTTCCAAAATTAATTCGAAAGGAATTAAAATAAAGTTTTTCATAAAATAGTACGCCGTGGATTAGTCAATGAACGTAACAAAATAAATTCATCGTAATCTCAATAAATACTTAATTCTGGAAAGTTAATAATAAACAATAAGATATTTTCAAAAGATAGCAATGTCATAGCATTCCCAAAAGACAATATTAGAGTGCGGAATAAGTAGTACAAATATTTCTAAAATAAACAAAATACATTTCCAGCTCAAATCCTATACATCAAGTCTAACTGATCATGCGCTAAAGCTACAGTAGCACGGATTTCCTCCGCATCCCAAGCAAGTCTCCTCCGAATCTGCCACTCGCCTCGACGTGACCTCCTCCTCCTCATCACACAGAGAGGGGTTGGTCTCCTCAGAAGTCAGATCAATACATAGTCTCGGTCGCTTCGGCGGAGCCGGAATCTCATAACAATCATCGGAGATCCTAGACGGACCCAGAATCTCAGCTGCGACTGGCTTCGGCTCATCATTCTTCCCTTCTGCCTCGGACTCATGTACAACTCCTCCAATCACCGGGTTGGGAGTCACCACTCCTACGGTGGCCTCCGTCTCAACCCCTCTAACTCACTCCTCAGCATCATCGAAAATTCCGTGCGCCTCCAATACCAGACGAGAAGGCACAGGAAAATCTATACTCGTATGAGTGCGCTCCACGAAATCCTCTACGCCGTCGGTCTTGCTCGTCCTCTCCAACCACCCCGTGTAAGTCGCCCTGCTTGAGATGGGGTCAAATACCCAAGCAGTGCGCGAATAGCGATCAAGGAAGTCTAACGACGTTTCCATCGTTAGTGCAGAATTACACTCTGTATTCGAATACAGCCCTCTGGTATTCGAATACAGAGGCAGTCTCAGTGCACACAACAACATCTTTCACTACATCAGTAAAGTCTCAAAAACTTCATCACCACAACTTCAAAATATCACCAAAAGTTCCATTTTAATTCACCACAATAATCCCAACATTCCCTAAACACTCAGAGTTTACAAAACACTCTTAAAAACTTGGAATTTCTGGAAACTCGAATCTGTATTCGAATACAGACCCCTTGTATTCGAATACAGAAGCCAAAAACTGCAATTTTAACATTCTGTATTCGAATACAGCATGCATGTAGTCGAATACCGAAGACCAAACCCTGAAAAATTCAGCATTTTCTCCTAGGTCATTAAAGGTTTTCAAAACATCATCCTCTCCTCTTCAAAAATATTTCAAGAACTACATTTAAATTCACTTTAACCCTTCTCAAGGTTTCCCAACACTTTAGAATACACAAGGTAGAGTTTAAAACTTGATTTCCTGGAAAACACGAATCTGTATTCGAATACAGCTTCCTTGTATTCGAATACAGAAGCTAAAAACTGAGCTTCTGGAAAAACACGAATCTGTATTCGAATACAGACCCATTGTATTCGAATACATAAGCTGAAACTAGTGAAAATCTGCATTCTGTATTCGAATACATCATGCCTGTAGTCGAATACAGATGCGAATACAGTGTTAAAATCCCACTTCTGTATTCGAATACGACATGGTCGTAGTCGAATACATATGCTAAGTCAGAAGCAAAAATCCTTCCTCTGTATTCGAATACAGGGGCTCGTATTCGAATACAAGTTTGAAAACTTAAGTAAAACAGAAACTTGGCAGGTTGTATTCGAATACACCTTCGAAAACTAGTGAATTTTTCCTGAGACTTCAACACATTTCAAACTGTTTCTTTTAAAAAGAACAACCAAACATCAAAACATATTCAACACTTTTCCAGACAATACTTTCCTCATTCAAAATCCCTTTTTTTTTAAAAAAAACCTCAACATCACCAGAATCACTTAAAACAGAAACAGAATCAGAATCATCAACACCAAAACATCAGAAACAGAATCAGAATGATTGACATCAGAACATCAGGAACAGAACCAGAATCAGAATGATTGACATCAGAACATCAGGAATAGAACCAGAATCAGAATGATTGACACCAAAATCATCAGAAGCAAAACAGAATGATTCACACCAGAATCATCAGAAGCAAAACAGAATGATTCACACCAGAATCATCAGAAGCTAAATAGAATGATTCACACCAGAATCATCAAAAGCAAAACAGAATGATTCACACCAGAATCATCAGAAGCAAAACATGCAACTCCAAAACAACATGCAAGGCATTTTCAGCATTCTTACACAATCAACACAACATGCAAAGCATGTTCCAGCTTTCTCACACGACAGAACATCACACAACATTTCAGCTTTCTCAGTATCAGAATAACATGCAAGCATTTCAGCTTTCACAACACATCAGAATAACATGCAAGCTTTTCAGCTTTCACCACACATCAGAATAACATGCAAGCATTACAGAGCAGCAAAACACCAACAGAATGCATTTTTTGCATTTCAAAACCATTTTCAAAACAGTTTTATGAACATGCATTTTAATCATGTTTAAAATAACATACAAGACATTTTTCCACTTTCCCATATAAACAACACAACTTTTAGTGCATTCAGCCCAAACAGCAATCATCACAGAGCTTTTAAAACATCAAAAAAATGCATTTTTCATTTCTTTCAAGCAACAGGCAAACCAGTTTCAAAACAGTAATGAAAACACTAGTAATGCCATGAAAGTTATGCACTTACAGCCCTAATGCAACTAGAAAAGTGGAAGGTGCCCTTACCCTTGTTGCGTGTTATGCTACTTCTCTCGTTTCTGCTGTCGTTCCCGTTTTCGCGCCAAAAACCGGTAAAACTGTAGCTTGCGTTTGCTGCTACGAAATTGGGTTCTTTAGCTCTGTAATGGTATGAGGAATAACTTTTGTACTAGGGTTTTGGTGTTTCAGTGCTTGGATGTCCAAGTAATGGCACTTTGAGGAGTTCCCTCTTTTTTTTCTCTTTTGAAATCGTGAAACAGCTTTCAGAAAACATGAGGCAGAATGGGAGGAAAGGGTACTGTTACATGCAGAATGGGGAGGTATGGAGTTCTGATTTTTCTCTGCCTCCTCACGTGTATTTATAGAGTTACTTAGGTGCCACCTCATAAAAAATAATGTTAAAATAATGCTGGATCCTTCAGCACTTAATTGTTTTGCAATTACCACTAATCCTCAATTAACTGTCCAATTAATTTAATTACTCGTAATTAAATTAATTTAATCTTCATCCAATAATTTTAATTCATCCTCCAAAATAAATATATATATATATATATTTACTCAAAACATACATATATTAAATATTTTACAAATATCTCCAAATACACTTAAAATTAATTCCATAATTTTAATTAAAAATTAAGGGTCTTACAACAACTCTCTCAAAAATAAGATCGTATCAGACTTAAATTAAGAAGGGTTTTTGATCTACAAGGCTAGTTTGAAGTCTGGACAAATTTTGACTAATCAAAAGAAACTCATTAAACCAAAACAACATGTGCAAGTGCTTTTCAACCATCATAAAGATCATTCACAATGGAGGGAATATGTTCCTAGAAATAGATCAAGCTCAAGACTAATTCAGAAGGTCGATTACATCACAAGAATTATGATAAACCTCTGGAGCAGAATCTGAAACCAAAGAACAAACAGAAAGCAGTAAAATCCCAAAAAACTGGAAACCAAGATCAATCTGGAGATTAGCTGGAACTATCTTCTTTCAAATATGACACATGCCTAAAAGCTCATAGTCTTTACAACTTGTATTTTAAGCGGCTACATGAGCTGGCAAGGCCTCTAAAAAGCCTATAAAAAGAACTCCAAGGCAAGGGAAATATCATAAAATCCTAGAGCAATCAATCTCCATAAAAGATCATCATTCTTGAACATCATCAAGCTTGAAAAAACAGCAAGGTTCTCATTCTCTGTCATCATCAAAAGTCAAGCTTAGAAACATATTTGCTCAAAACAGAAACTCAAACAAGTGTTGAGATACTGTTGATCAAATCAAATCTCTTTCAAAACAATTATTTGTTAAATCCAAACACTATAGAGGTAGAAGTAGTGTGATGAAACTTGTAAAAATCCTTGAGAGGATAAGTGTAAAGATACTTCCAAGTGTAGATAAACTGTTGTAAATCAGAATTGATCAGTTAAGGGAAAAACATGATCAATCTTGTTTTGACCAAGTTAGTGGAAAAACTCACAAGATTGTGAGGACTGGACGTAGCCCACGGTTAGGTGAACCAGTATACATTACTGTGTAATTCTCTTATCTCTTATCTTCATTTTAATTATTACGTGCACATTACTAATCACATTTTAACGTTTCACTTATTTCTAACCAAAGATCAATTTGCATTCTTATTTATCAAACCAAGATCAATCTTGAGTTTTAAAATACATTGCAGAAATTTTTAAAAAGGGGTCACAATTAGGGGTGGGAATAGGCCAGGCCAGGCTTTGAAAGGCCTGAGCCTGGCCTACGGCCTATCATAGGCTTTTTTTTTCGGTCTGGCCTGACCTTTTTAAAAATCTGGTCTGGCCTGAAAGCCTATTTAAAAGCCTTATTCACATTAAAATATTTAAATGTTATATTTTACATTTTACATTTTTTTTAAATAGGCTAAATTAGAAAGTTTTATATAAGGAAAACTAATAAAATTATAATCAAATCTAATATAATAAAATAATATTAAAATAGCCTAATTGATAGGCTTTAAAATAGGAAACAATAATATTAATAAATAACATTAATAAATAATAAGATATATATATATATATACATATACTTTAAAATAGGAAATTATAATATTAATAAATAATAATAAAAAAATAACATTAATAAATAATATATATATATATAGGCCGGCCTGTCAGGCCTAATAGGCTTTTATATAAGCCTGAACCTGACCTATTTAAAAAAATAGGGCTTTAAAAATAGCCTGAACCTGACCTTTTTATTAAACAGGTCAGGCCAGGCCAGACCATAAGTAGGCCAGGTCATAGGCCCCTGTCGGACGGCATAGCCTATTCCCATCCCTAGTCACAATTCAAACCCCCTTTCTTGTGACCAACATTGTTATTTCAAAGTATGCCTAACTTTATGCGAAATAGTGCTAGTACAATGTATTTGTGTCCTTTGTACTTGCTTCAAGTTAATCAATCTGGAGATCAAAACTACAGATTAATCTGTATGTGTTTTTTTGCAAGTGAGCATTCACTATTTGGCTTCTTGAGGCTTGATTACTTTTGGGTGGCCCATGTGTAAATTATATCAATCTAGAATAGGCTTTTAATGATCTCAAAATTGATTCATTCATCTCTTGTCTTTTATTTAAGACAACTAGACTGAATCAGGATGTTCTATAATCATTTTGTCATTAATCTAAATATCAACCTGGATATCATTCTACCGATTAATTTGCAGAACATTCTGCATGTTTGTTTTTGCAAGTAGACCTTCAAATCTTGACTTTTAATTGCTCATTAAATGCTCGAAAACTCATGTGTGAAATTCCAATTGGTTTATTAAATGTTGCCCTTCCACAAAGATCCATATTGTCAATTGTTGTTTAATTGAGCAATCAGAACATTCTGGTGAATGTTCTTCCATTATTATTTTAACAAATAACTTAATAAATGACTCGATGTTGAAATTATTTCTTCTTCAAAATTGATTATTGTCATTTTGTTGAACTGATATGAATATTTTTGAGTGCAATGAATTTGTTCATCATAAGAACATTCATTCATAACAATTGAGAATGTTGTCTTCTATATGAGAGAATGAATCTTTTGTTGAAGCAATACTTCCTACAATTTCTCTTGGTGTTACACATGTTGTGTCTTGTCCATCAAGTATCACTGAGATACTTTAGTATATGCATTAATGTATTGGACACTTTCTTCATGAAGATATTATCTTGAAGATGCAATAATCATTCTTTTGAATGAACGATACAATATATGATATATTCCTTTTGATATTCCTTCATAAAGATGTTCTTTGATTTTTTTATTTGTTTTCATATATGTTTGAATTTATAATATACCAATTAGACATATTTCCCAATGTATCAAATGAACATTTTGATCACTCTATTTATTCTTTGGTTCAAAACGTTCTGAACACTTATTGTATTTGATTATTGAGATAACTTTTGACTTGTTTGATTCTCATGAGTTCATAAACCTATTTGGAAGATTTCCTTCTAATATCTCCCTGAAATAATCTTCTGACGCTACTTTGATTCTTTCATGATTCAGTAGATACTGATGCACTTGTTAATGTGATGATTGGTTGTCCACTTATGTGATTCATGTTCCTTAAATAAAACTCAAGTGCAATCACCAGTAGATCACCATTCATAAAACTTAAACATTTATTTCATAAGGTTTGTTGTCATTAAAACATATATCAAAAAGATTTTTACTTCAACAATCTAAAAGTGTCCTCTTTAACTAAGAGGGTCAAAAGTTTCTAGTATTATGCACTTGATAGTTGATTTGCAAGGTTAGCGGAAGTGGAGAATGGTGGTCATGTTTTCATTTGGGGATAATAAGGAAAACCATGAATATGATATCAAGTAACAAGAGTATGACCATGCTTATTACAATGTTCATAGAAAGGACATTGATGTTTGCCGTGAGCACGATATGATTTCTTATAAGCTTGGAGAGTTGGAGACTCAACAACAAGAGTAGATCGAAAATTGATCTCTTGTTACGTATCAAAGGAAAATGGTCCATAAGAAGGATTTGACTACGAATGGCACAAAAATCTATCATGAAAACCTTGAAGGAATTCCATGAACGATCTTGGTTTTGTTGATCAATAATGCTTTTAGCATTACCACATATGCATGGAGTGATGGAAGTAATGGAATTGAGTTCGTCCCATAGTGATTTGACTTGTGTGAAATATAAAGAAACTGGCATGCCTTCTTGCTTGATGGTAGTGATTGATTGTTTTAATTGATATATTTTTGGAGCATTTGATTGAGAAAATTGATCCTGACAGATTTGTGTTGCAGTTTTAGCATACAAAATATTGGGACAAATTTTCAGAGGAGACATAATTAAGGATCCAACTTGCCACCATATCATTGCAACGTTGCCAAGTGAAAATTTCATCTTTCTTCTTTGGAATCGGAAGTGATCCATCAACAAAACCGACTTTATTTTTTGCGCGAAGTGCCATTGTTACTGCTATACTCCATGAACCATAATTGTTTCCTATCATTAAAGGAGTGGCAAGAACAGTTGAAGGCCTATCTGATTGATAAATAACTCAAGAGTCTATTTTAGTGGTTGTTGAGTTGTTAGAAGAAAGAGAATAAATTGAGGTTAGAGGTACCTCAAACATGATTATGAGTAAAAAGGAACGGCCAATACCATGTCAGAAATAAAATGTGCCAAAATTAAAACTTGATTTGATCGTTTGTGTTGCTAGCTGCAACATAATAATAATAATAATAATAATAATAATATACTTTTAACAATTTTTTTTGCTTTTATATCAAAATTAAATATTAAGTTTAGATTTCAAACAATAACTTATTACCTAATGTTTTTTATATCAATTTTTTTTTTAATAATTTTCTAAAATTTCCTTCAATTCTACTAAGTAAAGAGTTGTATATTTAACGGAATCGACCTAACAAGTTTAAGACCCTAAAACGATCTTTAAAACGAGGCTTTCCATTGTAAAAATATAAAAATAATGGCATAGTCTAATTTAAAACTATAGATAAAAGATTCAAATTCAAAATCTTACATATTACCAATTAAATTAATATATAATTATACATAAACTAATTCAGAATATAATTAATAATATCATAAACTATTTAGTTTATATACTTTTTTTTTCTTTATTAAAATAATTTTTTTTAGGCCTAAATCCTAGATTTAGTGGTTTAAACCTTATCTTTGACATATGGTTTTATAGATAGAGTATAGACATGTAATAACCTGCACTTAAATTTCTCATAATAATAATAATAATAATAATAATAATAAACGTTTTTGACCTAACTATATGGCCCACCATGAATGAATGAAAAACTAAAAACAAAAAAAAAATCCTGTCAATTTGATGCCTAACTGGCTCTCAGTTCAGGAAGCACCACGTAGGACAACGTGGGATCCATACTCACTTTGCCAGGTCATTACATCATTTTATTACAAATTATAAAAAATAAAATAAAATAAACCCTCCAATTCTTATTTCGAAACTCAAATCATCCCATCAAAGCTAACACTAAATAGGAGCGAAAATAACTGCGATGTTTCGAAATTCAAATAAAAATGGGAAAACAAAATATAAATGTCGACGTGGGGAAGAAAGAAGGACCCGCAAATTGCTGAAGAGAGAGAGAGTGAGAGTCTCTTCTTTCTCTCTCTTTTAAACTTTATATTTTTTTTCTCTATTGCTTGCTTTTCTTAATTAATTAATTAATTATCTAACTAACTTTATTTTATTTTTCTCTTTCATCTCTTTGCATCTTGTCTCCTTCCTTGATCTGCAACCTTGCAACACGCGTAACGTAACACTGCTTCTTCATTCTTCTTCTTTCCATTTTTGCGGCATTGCTACGTTCATTCCTTAAATTCAATGGGGTCCCTCCCGTTTGGTTCGTTTCCGTTTCTTCTCCCTCTCTTTTGTTTCAGATTTTCTTTTATAAAAATTAGATTTTTTTTCATTAACTGCTTTGTTTTGTTAAATTAGATTTCGCTTTCATTTTGGTCGATTTCGTTACGCTTAATTTTCCCTGACATTGTTAATTTTTTTTCACACTTTAAGCTGGATCATTTTATTTTATTTTTTGGAGGGATTTTAAAGAACAAAATGTAAATAAAAAAGGGAAAGAGGTTGTTTTTTAAATTCTTTTAGCTGTTTTGAACATATAATTGGGTTTGAAATTGAGACATTATGAAATTGCATTAGCTATTTAGCTTCTAGATATGAATTATCGGAATTTTCATCACTGGGAGAGGGAATGAGTATGTCACAGGATCTCGGTTATAGGTTTGGGATTTTCGTAATTCTCTTATTATTATTATTAATTAATATGATTATGATTATGATTGTTATTTTTTTTTTTTTATGTTTCAGTTTATTTTTAAAATTTTATAATGTTAGGGTGTTTTAGGAATTTGAAATTTGAATGTCAGTTTGAATAGGGGTCTCTACTTTTTATTTTTTATTACATTTTGAATTTATTCAGTATTAATGGATGAATTGAATTTTTCATGGGTTTAACTTATATGCAGATTTGGTATATTGTGCAGATTTGGTAGTATGCATGAAATTATCATGTGCTGAAGTTAATCATGTTCTTAATTTGTATGTATTGTTAGGTTTTAGAAGAACAAATCGGGGACATGGGGCAGTTTGATGGTTCCCTCTAGTTGTTAGCTAGATTTTGGCGGGCATGTGTTGAATAGAACTCTGCATTGAGCTGAATTGCGGCTAAATGACACGGGGAAGGATAAGGGCGAGGTTCCGAAGGAGCCATTTTTACACATTTGGTTGTCTTCGAGCTTCTGCCACTGAAGAGGGGCCGCATCCACTTCAAGGTCCCGGGTATTCGCGAACCGTGCACTGCAACCAGCCTCAGCTTCATGAGAAGAGACCGCTATATTATTGCAAGAATGATATTTCCACAACCAAATACAATGTGCTTACATTTTTTCCCAAGGCACTTTTTGAACAGTTTCGTAGAGTTGCTAATATATACTTCCTTTTGGCTGCGTGCCTTTCGGCCTCTCCAATTTCACCTTTTAGTCCACTGAGTATGATTGCTCCTTTGGCATTTGTTGTTGGGCTTAGTATGGCAAAGGAAGCATTGGAAGATTCACGCAGGTTTGTTCAGGATGTTAAAGTTAATCACCGGAAAGTTAATCAACATAAAGGCGATGGCGTTTTTGGTCACAGGTCGTGGCAGAACATTATGGTTGGGGATGTAGTAAAAGTAGAAAAGGATAAGTTTTTTCCAGCAGATTTGCTTCTCTTGTCATCAAGTTATGAGGATGGGATATGTTACGTCGAGACAATGAATTTAGATGGTGAGACCAACTTGAAGGTAAAAAGATCTTTGGAGTCTACCTTGGCCCTTGATAGTGATGCTGCTTTTAAGGATTTCACTGGAACAATAAGATGTGAAGATCCAAACCCCAATCTTTACACTTTTGTTGGAAACTTTGAGTACGAGCGCCAGGTTTATCCTCTTGATCCTAGTCAAATTCTCCTTCGAGATTCTAAGCTTAGGAACACTGATTACATCTATGGAGCGGTCATTTTCACTGGTCATGACAGCAAAGTCATGCAGAATTCCACAAGATCCCCTTCAAAAAGGAGCACAATAGAAAAGAAGATGGATTATATCATATACACTCTCTTCACTGTCCTTATCTTTATATCTGTTATTAGTGCCATAGGATTTATTGTCAAGACTAAGTACCAAACCACAAAGTGGTGGTACATACGCCCTGACGATATCGAATACCAGTATGATCCCCAGAAAATTGGATTGGCTGGGATGAGTCATTTGATTACTGCTCTCATTCTCTATGGATATTTGATACCCATCTCACTCTATGTTTCCATTGAGGTTGTGAAGGTATTACAGGCAACCTTCATTAACCAAGACATTCAAATGTATGATGAAGAAACCGGAACTCCAGCTGACGCAAGGACTTCAAATTTGAATGAAGAGTTGGGCCAGGTGGATACAATTCTCTCCGATAAAACTGGAACTTTAACCTGCAATCAGATGGACTTCTTTAAGTGCTCCATTGCTGGTACTCCATATGGTGTGCGTTCTAGTGAAGTTGAAGTTGCTGCAGCGAAGCAGATAGCTTCTGATCTTGAGGACGCGGATTCAGATCTGTCCAATTTCCCCATGCCTAATAAGAAAGCACATGTGTCGTGGGAAAATGTTGGAAAAGTTGATGAAATCGAACTAGAGACGGTTGTTACTTCCAAAGGTGATGAGGATCAAAGGCAGGCCATAAAGGGTTTTGGTTTTGAAGATGACCGTCTCATGAATGGTAATTGGTTGGAAGAGCCCAATGCCGATGACATTTTATTATTTTTCCGAATACTAGCAGTTTGCCATACTGCCATTCCTGAGCTGAATGAGGAGACGGGAGGTTTTACATATGAAGCTGAGTCTCCAGATGAAGGGGCTTTTCTTGTAGCAGCAAGGGAATTTGGCTTTGAGTTTTGTAGGAGGACTCAGTCAAGTATTTTCACACATGAAATAATTTCTGCTTCAGGGCAAGTGGTGGAAAGGTAAGAATTCATGGAAGTTGAAAACTTTTATCCTTATCTATTTGTTTTCCTTTGTTTGCACCCTCACACCAGGGGTCCCAAATCATGTTGTTGTCTTTATTCATGTCTATTGATATTTTTGTTTATATACTTTTGGGCGAATTATTCAGGGAGTACAAACTCTTGAATCTACTAGATTTCACAAGTAAAAGAAAGCGAATGTCAGTGATTGTCCGTGATGAGGAGGGCAAACTTTTTCTTTTTTGCAAAGGGGCTGACAGGTTAGCTTACAATATCTATTGTTCTTGCCTATGTACTCAATGATGACAGACGAATGTATTGTTTTGATTATCAACAGCACCTTCTCAAATTATACATTAGATAAATGAAACTGAAAATTCGTTCAAGCTTCTCAACCTATAGCAAATATACAACATAATCACAACAACCCCCTTTTTCCATAGAAGAAGCTTGCAAAAACACACATGTATGCTCCCATAAAAAGGCATCTCCCTTTAAACTTGACACCCATTATTTTCTTGCTTGGTTATGCAGTATCATATTTGATCGTTTGTCCAAGAATGGAAAAATGTATTTGGAGGCTACTACTAGACATTTAAATGATTATGGAGAAGCAGGTTTGCGAACACTAGCTCTGGCATATAGAAGGCTCGAAGAAAAAGAGTACTCAGATTGGAACAATGAGTTTCAGAAAGCCAAAGCATCTGTTGGGGCTGACAGAGAGGCAATGCTTGAGCGGGTATCAGAGATTATGGAAAAAGAGTTGATTCTTGTTGGGGCAACTGCTGTAGAAGACAAACTGCAGAACGGGGTAGGATTGTCATTCTTTGTAGTCAATATATATTGCTGTTTTCTGTACTTCAAATCTTCAACCAAATCCAACTTATTATCCTCCTCAGGTTCCTGAGTGCATTGATAAACTTGCTCAAGCTGGTCTCAAGATTTGGGTATTGACGGGGGATAAGATGGAAACTGCAATCAACATTGGGTCTGTTATCCACAAATTATCTAACCTCGCATACTATTACATTTATGTTCTAAATAGATAAAGTTGAACTTGCACAAAAGTGCCTCTGTAACAATGTATGATGAAGTTGTATTTTCCGTGGTACAGTTTTTCCTGCAGTTTGCTTCGACAGGGCATGAAGCAGATCTGTATAACAGCGAATTTAGACTCAGTATCCAGTGATGTCAAACAGGTACCCCTTTACATTGAGAAATGTAGAAGAGATTACTTTATGGACTTGTGTTTCATCTGATGTTGGGCCTAGTTCTTTTGTTCAACACCGCAGGCCATCAAGGACAGCATATTAAATCAAATCACCAATGCTACACAAATGATAAAGCTGGAGAAGGATCCCCATGCTGCATTTGCACTAATTATCGATGGGAAAACTCTGACATATACTTTAGAAGATGATGTGAAGCACCAGTTTTTGGGACTGGCAGTTGATTGTGCATCTGTCATCTGTTGTCGTGTTTCTCCCAAGCAAAAGGCACTGGTATGACCTTTTGTCTGTTTTATGTTGCGATTTTGTGGGCTCTTTTTTACTGTTTTATACTGCATACGAGTATTTGATTTTTGGAGTTATATGTGTGGATAATTGCTCACATGGATCCATCTTAGTTAGATAGGAAAACTTGGGTCCATTTAAATTCAGATGGATCTGTTAGTTCAGTTGTGTATGCCAGTCATTTCCACACTTTTGTAGATTGCATTTATCTAACTCTGTCACTATGTCAACTCTGAGATATAAAGTTATATGCATTTTATATTGTCCTGATTTCTTAATCTTCTGGTGCCAGGTCACAAGGTTGGTAAAAGAAGGAACTGGGAAGACCACTCTTGCAATAGGTGATGGTGCAAATGATGTTGGCATGATACAAGAAGCAGATATTGGTGTTGGAATCAGTGGGGTTGAAGGTATGCAGGTCAGTGGCATACATGACTGTCTCTTTAAGAAAAACTATTTCTTAAATATCACTGCAGATGACCGGATGATTCTAGCCTTTAATTTTGCAAGTTGGAATGGCATACATGTTATATTTTAGATACAAAATCAAATTCTAGTTTTATATAGTCTTATTATTTTAAAAAATAATCCTGTGATTAGAAAAAACCTGTCATGTTTCTTTTTGCATGTTTGGGCTCCGTTTTTCTAGCTGTACTGTTGACCAGATGTCTTGTCAAGCCTTTTGTGATAGTTATCTTGTAATTAGTGCTGTTGATCCACTGCAAGAGTAAAGTGAGCTTCCTTTTTGCATTATCAATAATAATTTGCAGACTGATACAATAAATTGCTTAAAATGAAACTTATTTAACATTTTGGTATTTTCTTAATTCTTTTTGTCATTATAATCTTAACATAGTTATTTATAAATTCTGATCAGATTGAATTGAATTGCTAAATTTTATTTTAATGTGGAAAAGGATTTGCAAACTTTCTGATTTTTCCTTAATTGTGACGCACTTCTCAATTGTCATTTTAAGTTGTGGTCTCAAGCGTGCAATTTCCTTTCAGGCAGTGATGGCCAGTGACTTCTCAATTGCCCAGTTTCAATTTTTAGAGCGGCTTCTGGTGGTTCATGGACATTGGTGTTACAAGAGAATTGCGCAGATGGTAATTGATTAATGATTGTCTTGATCGTCATTCTCACAACTTGGATCCCTTGCCTTCAATGCCTTGTGTGCTGTGTATCCTTTGCACGGATAGAGAAGCTCTTAATAACATTTTTAACATGTGTCTATTATGAATTGATTCCTTCATTTCTCTTCTTAATCTGTATGTTATGCCTTGCAGATCTGTTATTTCTTCTACAAGAATATAGCCTTTGGCCTCACCATCTTCTATTTTGAGGCCTTTACTGGCTTCTCTGGCCAATCGGTTTATGATGACTGGTACATGATCTTGTTTAATGTTGTTCTGACATCATTACCCGTCATTTCACTTGGCGTTTTTGAACAAGATGTTCCATCGGAAGTTTGCTTACAGGTTTGTTCTCTTGCTATGTCTTCAACAAGTTTCATCCTCTGAAAGATTCAACCAATTAATAAGCTAATGTTGTGCTTTGCAGTTTCCCGCACTGTACCAACAAGGACCCAAAAATTTGTTCTTTGATTGGTACAGAATATTGGGATGGATGGCCAATGGTTTATATTCCTCCCTCGCCATCTTCTTTCTCACGGTCACTATATTCTACGATCAACCATTCCGTATTGATGGCCAGACAGCTGACATGGCTGCCGTCGGAACCACAATGTTCACTTGCATCATTTGGGCAGTCAACTGCCAAATCGCACTGACAATGAGCCATTTTACATGGATTCAGCATCTGTTTGTATGGGGTAGCATACTTACTTGGTACCTCTTTCTCATGTTATATGGCACACTTTCTCCAGACCTTTCCAAAAGTGCTTACCATTTACTTGTTGAAGCTCTTGGACCTGCACCTATTTATTGGTCAGCAACACTTTTAGTTACAATTACATGCAATCTTCCTTATCTTGTCCACATATCCTTCCAAAGATGTTTTAATCCCATGGATCACCACATTATCCAAGAAATCAAGCACTACAAGAAAGATATTGAGGATCAACACATGTGGACGAGGGAGAGTTCTAAAGCCAGACAAGTAACCAAGATTGGGTTCACTGCAAGAGTGGAAGCAAAGATCAGACAATTGAAGGGAAAGCTGCAGAAAAAACAATCTTTCTTGTCTGTTTTGTCCCCATCACGTACATAATTAACAGTTTTGTGTATTTTTAGGCTTTGCGGGTTAATTTTTTTGTTTAAAATTTTGCCCCTTTTAAATTATTTGCCTGCTTATATTATTATATTAATTAAAAACGGGGTGAATTAAAGTCTCATTCACTGCAGAAAAACATGTATGCTGTTGTATGTAACATATTTACGTAGAAGAGTGTCGGTGTGTGTTTCTTATACCAAATGTTATGATTAAGTAACATTGAAAAAATGAAATAGCTACTTTGTATTTTTTTTTGAAAAAAAATTTGTGACTTGTGACTAGGTTCTATGACTGTATAGGGAGACGCTCCATCACCAAGGTTCATGCCCTCAATGAAATGTTGGGGTTGTTAGCGAGTCACATTTTTACAAAACTACATATGTCTTAGGAAGTGTATTTCTAGATAGAATTAAAAGTGTATTTTCCAATGCAATGGCGGAGCATAAAAGTTTGTGTGAAGTGGTCAATTTTCTGAGTGTTGAAATAATAATAGGATCTGAAACAATGAATAACCAACAAAAGCAAAAAACAAAATTGAAAAGAAAAGGAGAACGTTCTTGACTTCTGCAGAATCGTTCTTGATTTGCAGAACCCTTGTATCTATCATGGTTGAAAGTACAATATTATAAGTTTTCCACTTACAATCTCTCTATCTTCTCTCTCCCTCAATCTCTCTATCTTCTCATTTTCTACGAATCTTGATAATTGTATAGACCTTCTTTCTGTTTCTTTTTTTTTTCTTCACATATGACAACAAATACATTCACAACTATTTATAGTATTCTAAACAAGTTAGCTTAACTAACTATAACTACTTATCATAACTAAATTGGCCAAATTCAGTTATAACAAACATTAAGAATAACTAACTCTAATAGTTGATGATTTGAGGCATATCTTCATAATTCTCCACCTTGACTCAATATCAGAATAATTCATTCATAGCCTTTGCTTCCATGTACCAACTTTATTCCTTGCTGAAACTAAGTCCAAGTAGTGCTTGAACTTAGTATGTGAAATTGACTTCGTGAAGGCATCAACAAGGTTCTCTTTCGTTGCAATTTTTTCAATTGAAACCTGCTTTGAATCTATCACATCCCTTATGAAATGAAGCTTAACATCAATGTGTTTAGACTTATCATGATACACTTGATGCTTGGATAGGTGAATAGCACTTTGACTGTCACATAAAATCGAAACACAGTCTTGTTTTATTCCTAGTTCACCAATCAGTCCCTTCATCCATATAGCTTCCTTAACTCCTTCAGTGAGAGCAATGAATTCAGCTTGAGTTGTAGAAAAGGTTACCACAGATTGTGTAATTGCTTTCCAACTCACAACTTTTCCATATAAGGTGAAAACATAACTAGAAATTGATTTTCTAGTATCCATGTTTCCAACATAATTTGAGTCCACATATCCCTTGATTGGTTCCTTGCCATTATGAGCCTTTTTGAACTTCAAGTATGTTGTCAACGAGCCATTTAAGTACCTCATAATCCACTTGAGTGCTAACCATTGCAAAGCCCTTGGATTTGTCATTAATCTGCTTACCACATTCACAACATAAGCCAAATCTGGTTTGCTGCAAATCATGTCATGCATTATGTTGCCAACTCCACTAGCATAAGGAATGGTACTCATTCTTTGTCTTTCTTCATCTGTTTTAGGTGAGTCTTGCATGGACAATTTGAAATTTTGTCCTAAAGGAGTAGTAACATGTCATGATTCATGCATTCTGAATTTAGTCACGACTTTCTTTAAGTAGGCAGCTTGTGAGAGAAATAATTCCCCTTTCAATCTATCCTTTTTAATGTTCATTCCTAGGATTCTCTTGGCCTCTCCAAGTTCTTTCATTTCAAACTTACTGCTAAGGTCAGATTTGAGCCTTTTAATCTGATCTTTATTTGAGCTTGCAATAAGGATATCATCTACATAGAGTAATAGGTAAGTAGGAGAATGTTCTGGACCTTTTTTTGCTGGAGAACGTTGTTGACCCTCCTCTGCTGGAGAATTTTTTGAATCTTCTTCTACTGGAGAATGTTCTTGTCCTTCCTCTGCTAGAGAATGTTCTGGACCTTCTTCTTTCAGAATGTAAACGCAGCTGTCAAAACTACATCTTTGGAAACCAATCCTCATCATGAAATCATCAAATTTTCTGTACCATTGTCTAGGACTTTGCTTCAGGCCATACAATGATTTCTTTAGGAGACAAACCTTGTTACTACCTTTAGTAAAACCTTCAGGTTGCTTGATATAAATGGTTTCTTCAAGATCGCCATGGAGAAATGTTGTTTTGACGTCTAGATGTTCTAACTCCAAGTCATTTTGAGTTACAATTGAAAGAATTATGATAGATCAATGTTTCACAACTGGTGCAAAGACTTCATTGTAATATATCCCTTCAAGCAGAGAAAATCCTTTTGCAACTAACCTTGCTTTAAACCTTATCTTCTCTTGTCCTTGAATGCCTTCCTTTTTCTTGAACACCCATTTTGATCCAATTATCCTTTGATTCTTAGGAATGTCAACTAAAATCCAAGTTTGATTTTTTTCTAGTGACTGCATCTCTTCATCCATAGCTGTTAACCAAGCTTCTTTGTCTTTACTGTTAATTGCTTCCTTGTAGTTGCTTGGTTCAACTCCTTGAAGATCTTCAGCAACACTTAAAGCATAACAAATTAAGTCTGCTTGACCATATCTGATTGGAGGCTTGATAACTCTTCTTTCTCTATCTCTTACCAAGTTGTAATTGTCCAAATCTAGTTCTGTTTCAGCATTATCATCAAGTGATGTATCAATTATGTCTTCATGATTAATCTCCTGATCTTCAAGTGACTCCACCTCAATCTGAACACTCTTAGTATGACAGCTTGTGACATTGTCTTGCTGATGGTCCTTGTCAATCATGAACATTCTTTTTTCATCAAACACTACATCTCTTGATATGATGCACTTAGGCGAACCTTGATCAATTATTCATAACTTGTAACCTTTAATTCCTTTATGATATCCAATAAAAACACATCTGATTGCTCTGGGGTCCAGTTTATCCTGCCTGGTGTGAACAAATGCTAATGAGCCAAATACCTTCAGATTTGAGTAGTTAGCTAGCTTGCCACTCCACATCTCAATTGGAGTCTTGAATCCAATAGCTAATGAGGGACATCTATTGATCAAGTATATTGATGTTACTACAGCTTCACCCCAGGATGTCTTAGGAAGTCCTACACTCAAGATCATACATCTGACCTTTTCCAAGATTGTTATGTTCATCCTTTCAGCAATGTCTTTTTGTTGAGGAGTGCCGACAACTGTTTTATGTCTTTGAATTCCTAAGTCCCTGCAATACTTATTAAACTGCTTTGAAAGATATTCCAGGCCATTGCCAGTTCTTAAACACTTCAGTTTTGTTTCCTTTTGAGTTCCAATTTGCATATGCCATTCTTTAAATTTTATAAAAGTGTCCATTTTATTTTTAATGATATAAATCCATACTTTCCTAGAATAATCATCAATGATAGTTAAGAAGTAAGAACAACCAACATGAGTTTTTGTCCTAGAAGGTCCCCACAAATCAGAATGAGCATATTCAAAAGGTCTAGAAGTATTGTGTCGACCAACACCAAAACTAATCCTCTTAGACTTTCCTAGAATACAATGATCACAAAATTCCAATTTTTTCACCATTAAGCAAATTCTGTATTGATAACTCAATTAAACCTTTTTCACTTACATGTCCTACCCTCATATGCCATATTCTAGTAGATGAATATAAATTGGAACTAGCAACTGAAGCTTGTGCAATTATGGTAGAACCATCTAAAATGGACAAACCATTTCTTTTTATGCCTTTAACAATGATATCATCTTTATTATTAATAAACATGATACAATTCTTTATGTTTGTAGAATATCCTAATATATCTAACATGCCAACATAAATTAAATTTCTTTTTAGTTTAGGTATGTACCTTACATCCTTTAACAGTACCTCCTTGCCATTGAACATTCTGAATCTGATGGTTCCCTTGCCTTGTACCTTGCATGGTTTGTTGTTGCCAAGCAAAACCACTCCACCATCACGAAGATCTATTGATTCAAAATAATATTTCCTTGGGCACATGTGGAATGTACATTCTGAGTCTAATACCCAGTTCTTTTCACCTTCAAAGTTTGAAATCATCAAGGCTTTTGCAGATTCATAGCCAGCATCAATAAGCGCAACATTTCCAGAATCTGAGAACATTCTTGATTCCTTTCTTTCGAGGCAGTCTTTCTTGAAATGTCCCTTCTTGTGACAATGAAAGCATTTATAATTTCCTTCAGGATTAGTTTCTGACTTGGATCCATGCTTATTTCCATTTGATCATTTCTTGTCAATTCTTCCTCTGGTAACATTCAGACTTTTAGCATGATTATCGTTCTTGATTTCGTGTTTTTAATAACTTTCCTTTGTCCGGATTGAGGCATGCACTTCTTCAAGAGTAATTGTTTGTTCTCTTCCAAACATGATAGCATCCTTGAAACTGATTTAGTCATACAGAGAGACTCAAGTTTAAGCTATAAAGCTGCTGCTGTTGGTTCTCTTGCAACTTCCCTTAAAGTTTTATCTTCAAGATACAAGATGATAACGCTCTTTGCCTTTTCAATCAGTTCTTCCTTTTCATGAGCAGTCCTTGTTGCAGGAAGAGCAGATTCACCCTTCAATGCATTCACCAAACATTGTTATACTAAAACATCACGCATCTTTATCTTCCAAAGACCAAAATCATTTGATCCATTGAACTTTTCAATATCAAACTTTGTGGTTCCACCCATTGTTTCCTTTTTTTTCCACAGACGGCGCGAATTGTTGAAACAATAATATGATCTGAAACATTGAATAACCAACAAAAGTAAAAAACAGAATTGAAAAGAAAAGGAGAATGTTCTTGACTTCTGCAGAATCATTTTTTATCTACAGAACTTAAACAAAGAATATTCTTGACCTACTGAACTGCAGTTTTAACGATCAATGTAAAATGAAATGAAATTAAAGAAAGATAAAAACAAGAATAACATTAGGATATACGCGTTTTGTCTCAATTATTTGAAACCTACGTCACGAGCAAGGAAGCAAAACAACTCACTATGAGTATTGAATGTACAATATGAAAGTTTTCTACAATTGTAATACCCTTGTATCTATCACTATTCACCAAAGTACAACAATACAAATTTCTCACTTAGAATCTCTCTTTTAGTCTCTCTAACTTCTGATTTTTTATGAATCTTGATAATTGCATAAACTTTCTTTCTATTTCTCTTTTTTCACATATGGCAACAAATACATTCACAACTATTTATAGTATTCTAAACAAGTTAGCTTAACTAACTATAACTACTTATCATAACTAAATTGACTAAATTCAATTATAACAAACATTAAAAATAACTAACTTTAATAGTTGATGATTTGAGACATATCTTCGCACTGAACACGATAATAAATTTTCCCATGGCACAAGATGGAGGAAGGATAGATAATGGTGCCGTTAGCCTGATTAACTTTTGCATGTTGAACAAGGTTCGAATTTGGCTTATAATGATAACGGCTCTTTGCTGCAAGACCACTGCATATACTAATAATATTTGTGCAAGACATAATATATTAACATAATACAATTTAATGCGATAATAATATGTGTCTATACCTATTAAAAATGGAAAAATTGGAAAGGTCACGGCCTCTCTATGCCTCTTAAAAGGTTTGCCACTGTCCGACCAAGACAATGTGTGTGTGTGTTTTTTTAATGAGTATTACATGTGTGAAGTCATCCTTAAAAAACGACAAATGTTTAGTATTATATTCAAAATTTTAATTTGAAATTTGAACTATAGCTGTAATTCTCGTATTTGTGTGTAAGTTTAAGGTAATATTTATCATATCTTTTATAGATAAAAAAATATTTCTTCTTTCGTTTAAAAATCATTTTTCATAATTATTATTATTTTTTTAAAAAATAATTTTTATCACAATAGACAAACACAAAAAAACTTTTACTTTTTTTTGAAAAACTTCAAACAAAATCTCTGAATTATTAAGTCTATTTATTTAAGATTTTTAAAATTTGATTTTGAATGTACACTTTAAAAAATAATTTTTATGAGAAGTTACGTGAAAGTAATATTTGTTTTAGACTCATTTGTTACAAATTAAAAAAAGTAATTTTGATTTTTAATAATTTAGATATTTATTATTAGATATTTTAATATGATAAAAATCACATTTTTTTTAAAAATTATTTTTTTAAAATTATTTTTATGAATAACTTCTTAAAATAATTTTTCATTTTAATTATTTTTTTTTATATTTATTTATAAAAAATGTTGTAGTAAATAAAAGAAATACTTAAAATGATAACTATTTAAACTAATTTTTTATTTGAAAATTCATTTTTAAATTTATTTTTTTAACAAAGATAAAATACTATAAAAATCATTTAAAAAAATCCTAAATAAACAGATCCATTAAAAATCATATTTTTTTTTATAATTTGTAACAAGCATTTAGAATAGCATTTTAATAAAAGCTATCAACTGAATTTTGTTTACTCAAGTTGTGAGTTAATGAGATAAACTTATTTGTCATAACACATCTAGTTTAATAAAAAAAAGCTTAAATTTGTAATTTGTTTTTGCAAACAATCAATTTTTTTTAGATGAAATGATTAAAAAATTTATAAATAATTTATAAGATTTTAAGCTCAAATCTAATATAGTACCTAACCCGACAATTTTACCATTTATCAAATCACCTGAGTGTTATATATAATCAAATCTATATATTAATCCAATAAATTATTTGTAAAAAAAATAAAAATTGATGCAATACATTAGTTTGACATTACCAAACATAGCCTAAAAACTAAGAAAACACCGTCGTTTCAATTTTCAAAGCAAAGTTTCTCTCATCATCATCTTTCTCATTTCCGTTTCCTTAATCCTTTTTTTAATTCCAACTTTGTCCTCTGCTTTTTCATCGTTTCTCAGTTATGCCCTCTTCTTCCGCGATGGCGTACTTGAAGTCGTAGCTCCGCTTTTTCAATTACGATTTTCAATTTCCCAAACCTTTTAGGGTTTAATGGCTCGAATTGGGAACAAGTTCCGTCTTGGTCGGAAAATTGGTAGTGGATCTTTTGGAGAGATCTATCTCGGTTTGTTCTTCTAACTTGTTTCATCAGTTTTTGCATGTTCATGAATCACTATGAATTTCTCTGTTTTTTTTTGTTTTTTTTATTTAACTGGTTATTTTTGTGCAGGAACCAATATTCAGACAAATGAAGAGGTTGGGATAAAGCTTGTGAGTATTCTGATTCTGACCTATTACCTACTCTAATTTGAAAGAAAAAAAAGGAAAAAAGAGTTAACTTTTTAATTTTTGGTGATTGCAAAATTCAAATACTTTTTACTCAAGTTTGCTGAGAATTTCAAGGAGTTACATAAATTAGGAGAATTGGAATGTTTTTAGTGATATTGAAATGAAACAATGGATTCCAAACAGAGTTGTAGAGACAGTATGGGGTATTAAATTTCTTTTGGTGTGCTTTTAATTTGTTTTCATCACTGAACTTGTTGGTTTATTTTTGGTTGGTAATTGAAGTTTTATGCATCTCTCTGCTGCAATATTGAAATTATTGAATGCTAATTCCGGACGAGTTTAGATGAGTAGTTTATTTTGTTACTGTATTTTCGTTTGTTTGGTTCAGGAAAATGTCAAAACCAAGCACCCTCAATTGTTGTATGAAGCAAAGCTGTATAAATTACTGCAAGGAGGAAGTAAACTCCCATCTTTGGTGAATTTGTATATTTTGGAACTCTTTATTTATCATTGACTTCAAGTTACTCACTTGGTTTAAATGTTTTTGGTTGGCTATCTTTTATTTTGAAGCTGGAATCCCGAATATAAAATGGTCTGGGGTCGAAGGAGAGTACAATGTCCTTGTGATGGATTTACTTGGCCCTAGTCTTGAGGATTTATTCAATTTCTGTAATAGGAAATTGTCCCTCAAAACTGTTCTCATGCTTGCTGATCAAATGGTAGGTTTTCTTGTATTGCATAAGCTTCTAATTGACACTCACCTGTTTTCTTAAAATGTCTCAATCTGGAGCTGTTTCCAGATAAATCGTGTCGAATTTGTTCATTCCAAGTCATTTTTACATCGAGACATCAAACCAGACAACTTCCTCATGGGTTTAGGGAGGCGCGCAAATCAAGTATTTGTTCAATTCTTGTTTTTTCAGCTATTTGCTTAATTTTTCTGATCATGTCCTATGCATATGTATCCATTTCACAATTGCCTTTTTTGTAGGTATATGTCATTGACTTTGGTCTTGCTAAGAAGTTCAGAGACGCTACACATCGGCATATTCCCTACAGGTACTTTTATCGCATCTTTAGTTTTATGATTTTTTTTCAGTATGGTTGCACAGTTAAACTTTAAACTATTCCCCATCAGTATATTCCTTATCATGCTTATATTTTATAAAATCTACAATCAGGGAAAGTCCTATATCTGGATGTTATGCTATTGTTAATTATTTATGTGAATAAGACTATTTAGTGGGCAGGAGAGTATTCTTGTAATAGAAACAACAGCTTCAAAATTAACATCATTGAAAGATGTGAAACTGATGCGAACGTGGATTACTTAAACAGTAAATTGAAGAAAAACAGATCAATAATGAAAATAAAGAAATGTATTATTTATGGAAGTGAAAGATAACTGCAAAAGGATGAATATCCAAATGTCCACAGAGCTAGGCTCCTACAGGGAACAGTATCCTCTGTCCATAACTAACAAATGATTTTCCAAAAGATAACCATTTCTCTCTGCCCTTAGTCCCTATATAACTGATTGGGTAACATGCTTTCCTCACCCCCTGCCTCATCAACATTCCTTTTCCCTCCTCTTCTATTTTTCTCTAATAAATCCCCACATCAAAAGCTTGGGGTCCTAACAGAAACAAATTTTGCTTTGCGCTGGAAATTATCATGGTTTTGCATGCCAAACATTGATTATTTTTATGCCCTTTGATTTGTATATGTTTCTATAATCATTGCATTACTTGTTACCCCAGTTCTTTAAGTAATTTGTCTACGATGATTTGCCTTTGTTTGAACCAAGACCTATTGATGCCATACTTACTTGCATAATAACTTTTTCTAATGTGTAAAATTAGCCTATTCAATGCTTGAATCCTATAATATTATTTTCGTAATCATGTATGATGTTTTTAGATAATTTGGACGTTCGTATCATAGGTATGTAATCTTATAGTAGATATTTACTTTTTAAATGTTAAAATTAAGCGGCATTACGAAGTATCAATTAGTTTTTGTGTTGTATGAAAGTTATTAAAGGGTGAGTGTATGCCAACAATTAAACTTGTTTCGTTGGATTCCGACTCTCTCTCTCTGGGTGTGTATGATCGCTTTATATAGTCTTAAAAGTTATTTATTTAAAGAACAAGTTAGCACTTAATTTATGTTGCTCTAAATAGTGAAGGAAGTATACTTTTTCTCTGAATTTCATTTTCTTGTAATAATCCTTTGCAGAGAGAATAAGAATCTGACTGGAACTGCTAGGTATGCCAGTATGAATACTCATCTTGGAATTGGTATGATCTCTTTGTCTCATTTGATCAATATCCTTTCTTTATGACCATTGATTTTGACCTGAGGATGTCAATTCTGTGCTTTAATAGAGCAAAGCCGCAGGGATGATTTAGAGTCACTTGGATATGTTCTTATGTATTTTTTAAGAGGAAGGTAATCATTCTCTCACCTTTATTATTTGGTATTTCTTATAACTTTTAATTACCTACTATTTTCTTATTTGGTATTTCTGCAGTCTGCCTTGGCAGGGATTGAAAGCAGGTACTAAGAAGCAGAAGTATGAGAGAATCAGTGAGATGAAAGTTTCTACTTCTATTGAGGTATGATTGAGTGATGAAACAGTATTTTATTTCATATAATGTATGTCCATTATATGATTCTAAAATCATAGTTGATTGTGGTTTGCTTCTTTGTTAGTTTCTTTGCCGTGGCTATCCCTCAGAATTTGCATCATACTTCCATTATTGTCGGTCACTGAGGTTTGATGATAAACCAGATTATGCTTATCTGAAAAGACTTTTGCGTGACCTTTTCATCCGTGAAGGTTTGAGCCTCATTTTCCTATTTATAGTTTATTTGGAATGCACTATTGGCTATTGTCCTTGAAAACAATATTTTAGAGTCTAGATGGGCTATGTTTTACTGTCCTTTTTAGCTGTTCTTGCCTTGTTGCTCCAGGATTCCAGTTTGATTATGTCTTTGATTGGACCATTTTGAAATATCAGCAGTCTCAAATCGCCACTCCTCCTTCACGTACCATTGTAAGTGATGTTGTGTTATCTCATTGCATTAGATGTTTGATTGTTGAGATTAGGTTATTTTATTTTCATTGGAAATGACAATGTGACGCAGGGTCTTGCTGCTGGACCAAGCTCTGGTCTGCCACTAGCTTCTCCAAATGCTGATGGACAGTCAGGTATCCTTGTTATTTTAACTTCACATCCCTGATCTATAGTTTAACTATTTTGATTGAGGTGTTTACAGACAGATTGTTAAGAGTATATTTTCATACCATTCAATAACCTGTTAGTGATTCTCTGATACACCACCACCACCAACCCCCCCAAATATATTGTCATTCAACGCATCCTTTTATGCTTTTTTTAATGTGGTGCGTTCTATTTAGGTGGAAAAGATGGTAGGCATACTGGGTGGTCTTCATCTGATCCCACTCGCAGGAGAAACTCTGGACCTATTGCCAATGATGGAATCTTATCTAGAGAAAAAGCACCACTTACAAATGATTTAACTGGATCTAAAGATGCTTTGGTGCGTATTTTTATATAAGTTTGTTTTGTTGCATCTTGTTTCTTTTGGTCATGACTCGATTTCAAAGTATTGCTGTGTATCACTTGTGTTTCTATACACATCTGAAAAATAAGATTAGCAGGTGCCGTAAATATTTCTCAAAACTCTGCATTTTTAAACATGTTATATACCATTTTCTGGGATTCACTTCCGTGTGGCCATACTATTGAGTTTTATGGTGTGTATTGGTACAGTGCATGTTATTCTATTTCTCGGCGAATTAAATGATTATAGATGCTGTATGTAGTATAATTGTTATCATGCATATATGATATTTCCCATTGGTTAAGGTTAACAAGGTTATCTGTTTATATGACAACTATTAGTTTTCACATTACTTGTTTGTGCATGGTTTATGCAGTTGTCAAGTTTGAAATTCTTTCGCTCAAGTGGATCTGCAAGGCGAGGTGCTATCTTAAGCAGCCATGATGCAGTTGTTGGCAGTGAGACTGAGCCCTCTCGTCCTCTCACGCAGGATTTGAGTCAAGGAGCACTTTGTAAAAGCTCTGGTGCTCAGAGAAGTTCACCTATCATGTCATCTGAGCACAACCGAGTATCATCTGGCAGAAACACATCATCAAACATAAAGAATTTGGATTCAACTCTTAGAGGTATTGAGAGTCTGCATTTTAATGATGAGAGGGCACAGTATTAGGAGCTGCTACTCTCGATCACCTTTCTTCCTTGTAAATTCTGAAAGGTTTATACTCGTTGTCACAAACTGCAGAGTGGAGTGTTGTCTGTGCGATTGGCTGATGAAAAGTTGCAATCGAATTGGGAATTATCCCCATAAGTATACAATAAAGATATGTTTTGGTGGTTTCCTAACAAAACTAAAGGCTTCTGTTCATATAGTATCTGTTATACGCGTCTGATGAATATTTTCCATAACCTTTACCATTGTTTTCTTTGATATTTTTAGCTTCAGTGATAAAGCATATCATTGCGCAAGATGTGAACCTGAGTTGTGTCTGTTTTTAGCACGATTCTATGATCAATATTTCATGTATGACAGTGGGTGGAGTGGAGGAGTACCGGGTATTAACTATTATCTCCTTGAATAACTACTGCCTTTAAATCCTGAATAATTATTAGTTGTGTTTGTAATTTTTTTTTTTAATAATAACAAACTGAACTTCATTAATGTAAACAATTAAGGTTCAAATTACAAAATGTTCTAAATCAAATTCTAATGGCTAATCTTCAAAGATCAAGATTTTGTGGTCCGCTGCACGAGTATTGATGTCAATCTTTCGAATGACACATTTGTAGTAGTTGTAGTCCATGATCTTATAGACATTGGTATTGTATCCTTTTTTCTGTGGTGATTTGCAACAGTCCTTTAGCTAATAAACGTTTCTTCTCTTCAGTTTCTGTAGTAGCAGACAATGTAGTCTGCTTAGAGCTTGTTGGTCATCTCTACAATTGAGTTAAAGAATCTTGGTACTTATTTTTTAGATAGGTTCAACATTCATAGACGGCAAAGACCCGCAAATTAGCTAATAATGAAGGTGAGAAGATCATAAACAGTGGTTCTGGTCGGTCCATCTCCATGGTCAAGTTTGAATTTAGTCGAGAAACTAGACTCTCCTTAACTTAAATTTGATTTCTTAAATTACTTAGAGTCAACCGTTACAATAATTTAATTATTAATTTATTGTATACATTTTTTATATTTTTAAAATAAAAAAGTAAAAAATTTATAATTTTATATGTTAACTTATTATTATACCAAAATTATTTTCTATCTATTTCTTCTCAAGTAATTTTTTATTTATTTAATTTAATTGTTTCTAGTCTATACAAAAGTACACCTTATACAATACACAATTGTTTATATTGAATATTCTTCCATGTTATTTTTGTCAATCACATAGTTAAATTTTCAAACTTGCATGATCTAAAACTTCAGTTTCTACAACCAGTACTTAATGGTTTGTTTAACGTTAGATATAATTAAAATTCATTTTAGGAGTTTTATTTTTCCACCTATTATAACGACTTTAATTTTTATCTATTTAAGAGTTATAATGTCAACATGTATACCTAAAGAATACAATCCCTATCAGTGGCACCAAAGAAAGAAACATCACTTAACAAAATCATTGCAAATATGTCCACAAACATAATAATGCAAATTATTTTATTGCTAATACTATTGTCACACGTATCAAATGCATTTAACTGGGAATGTTGGGGAGCTTCAATGTATGCACTAACATTTCAAAATCAAATGGGTGATGATACTCCAGGATATGATATGAATGAAGATAAATTAATAGTTACATGTACCTCGGATGATATATTCTATAAAGATCAAGTAGTAAAACCAAATCCAGAAGCAACTTTTACATTTAATGATGGATGGATCTTTGGTAGGACGTTCAATTGCACTGCCAGTTTGGCTTATTATGATTGGGAGGCTACATTTAAAGCTTTCAATTCTAGTATAGAATGCAAAAAAGATAAACATTGTATATGGCAACTTCGCAGAAAACATCCTTATTTATATGATTCAAAACATAAACAATGGGTGCAACAAGAGTATGTTTATGATCCATACAACAACAAATAAATATGTCTCATTCTTTAAGTCAATTATTCAAGACACTTGGCCATAAACAATTTTTCATTAGTGTCAACTTTTGATGTCCATTATAAAGAAGGTTATCATAAGAAATATTTAGTAATATTAATGATCTTTTTGAAAAATAGTAATATTAAAGTAATAAGGGAGAAATTTGCTCCATAATTTATTGAGGATAAATCTGGCTATTAACATGAGTATCTCATGTTCACTTTGCCGTAATTCAAAATTTTCAAGATAGAGAAAAAGTTTAGGCCTCAAGGCTCAACTTATTTAAAAAAGTTTTGAAATTTTACTTGTCTTTTCAAATTAGATTAAGATAACTTAATTTAGATAAATATAGCTTAAGATATAATCTTAGAAAAAGTCAATAATCTGAAATCTCAAACTAAATAAAATATAGTTTTAAATATTTATTATTATTTGTAAATTTTTGGTACCCATGAGTTTGATTGAGTACCGATACTCATAAATCAAAATCAATTCAAAATTTAAATTATTTAAAAATTAATTAAAAATAAAATTATAAAGCAGTTTCACACAATTGATTATTGGATACTATACTCAACCAAACTCTAAGGTAAAGGAAGAAGAGAGACCAGATATTTTCTTCTTTTTATTTTTTGACGAAAAATATTTCTTTCAATCATTATAGTATATACTTTTTTAGAAACAGTAAATGAAAACTCCAATATAAATCAATGAGTAAATTCCCAAAAAAATTTTATGAGCAAATTCCAATTTCTTCACCTCTTTTGGGGACAATGAAAAAACATCAGAACCAAAAAACCAAATGCTAGTTCCAAAGCAATAGTATTACAGTACTGTACCATTTAAGTTTGAATTGATGATTAAGAAATTCAGGAGCTAGCAAATATTTATACACATATATTGCCGCCTTGAAATTTGATGAATGGGCAGGATGACTTCTATATAAACTTTGGATTTTAACTTTTTAACTCTTTGTAAGTACATTGAATTTAATTTATGAGTTTAATTTAGATGCATAAAATATTTTATATCATCAATACATCACAATCATTGATGTCTATTACTTTAAAATATTTTTAAATAACAGATGATTGTGATTTATTGTCAGAATAAAAACTCTTTATCGAATAATGTATATAAATTAAATCCAATTTAGATAGATTTAAAATCCAAATTAAAACAAGTAAATCACAGCACAAAACAAAAACATTAGAAAAAGAAACTATAGACTATATAGTATATAAATAATTATATGCCCATCAACTAATGAATCACCACCATCTGCATGTGTTCTTGATCCAACTTAAACTTTTCTTGAAAGTACCTTTCATTTTACCTTCAACATCATATACTTTATACCCAGCTACTCTTTTCTTTCTCTGCAACTCTGGATCATTAATAAAGCTCCAATTTTTTGATGTTTTTCCAAATGTTCTTTCTCCTTTTTCAATCTTCATTTCCTTATTACTAACTTCATAAGCATAATTTGTACTGTAACATCTCAGATCTTGCATGCTAGTTGTTGCTACCCTTCCATCAGTGTAGCTCTCAATTTGTAAACTCTCATCTCTGCATGATTTGGATCTGAATTCCATATGTGAGGAGAATTCTCAAACTTAGGTGAGAAATTAAAGAATGATGAAGGTGAGGAAATATGGTTGATGGTTTTGCTTTTCTTTTTCCTTTTGTATTTTATTGGTATTCTTTAGGCTAAATAGCATGTCATAGTCCCTTAACTTAATTTCAGGTAACGTTTTAGTCCTTTATTTTTTTTTTCTTCTCGTTTTAGTCCTTTATGTTTTAAAATGTCAATAATATTATCTTTTTTTTTACAAAAATTCAAAAAATTTATCAAAATTTTCAACCAAAACCCATAAAATTTATTACATTCTTTAATATAATACAAATTTTATTAAATTCGTAACTCAAATATTCAAATAAACTCATATTTTCATTTTTTATTTGATTTTTAAAATTCCATCTAATAAAGAATAAAAATACGAATTTATTTGAATATTTGAGTTACGAATTTAATAAAATTTGTATTATATTAAAGAATATAATTAATTTTATGGGTTTTGATTGAAAATTTTGATGAATTTTTTGAATTTTTGTAAAAAAAAGGATAATATTGTTAACATTTTAAAACATAAAGAATTAAATTGTCACTTAAAATTAAAATAAAGGACCAAATTGGAAAAAAAAAAAAAAGATAAAGAACTAAAACGTTACCTGAAATTAAGTTAAGGACCACAGGTGCTATTTAACCTATTATTTATTAATTCTAGAATTTTTAACTTTATAGTATAAACAATAAATTTTTATATAAAAATATGGTGGTGATGTTAATAACTTAATATTTATTGTCGTTTTTTTCTTGAATGGAGTTAGTATGGGCAGAGAAACTTTCAACTTTGGTTAAGACAGCAGAATTTCATGAGGTGTTGTGGTTTGACTGGCTTTCACCCGTGGAAGTGACAAAAATGGGAATTTGCAATAGGTTCACTGCACCCTAGATTTTAAGGTTGGATTTGAACTATTTTTAAATATAAAATTCGAACTTGAAATTTAAATGGTCTAATTTTGATTGAAGGATTCAGATTTGTTTATAACATCTATCTTTTTCTTAACTCAAGTATGGTGAATATTATACGCACAAGTATTACAAATCGTGGGTGGTTTATAATATCAACCTTTGATTTTCTAACTTAAATGATTAGTAACTTGAGATAAGCCAAATCCAATGGTGGAGTATGATCACATGGTTAGCAATAAAGTGGATATAGTATTGTACAAAAGAAATAAGAAAGAGATAGAAATATGAGCACTCTGTTAACTAATTAATCAAACAAAATTGATAGAATCCCAATACAAATAGCATCAGACCACATGTGTTTGATCTCTAATAGTCTAATAATGAGTAAAATAACTAAATAAATCAAATTCAAAAGATAGTACTTGTCCAAGAGCAAAATCCCTGATGACTTAACATAGAACAAAAATTAACTCATCAGAGTAAATCAGCAACGTTTGATGGCAGCTCCTCTATACTCACATTGTAGAATTTCTGAATATCAGCCAGCATTCTGGTATCATCCATTGTCACAAAGTTTATAGCAACACCTTTCCTTCCAAATCGACCACTACGACCTATGCGGTGGAGATAGTTTTCAGGTTGAGTTGGGAGATCATAGTTTATGACCAAAGACACTTGTTGCACATCAATACCACGTGCCAAAAGGTCAGTGGTAATGAGAACTCGAGAAGAGCCAGACCGGAACTCGCGCATGATGATATCCCTAGTGTTCTGGTCCATGTCACCGTGAGTGGCCGAGACTGTATGATCATTGCTTCGCATCTTGTCGGTGAGCCAGTCCACTTTGCGCCTTGTGTTCACAAAAATGACACTCTGAGTGATTGCCAGAGTCTCATAGAGGTCGCATAATGTCTCTAGCTTCCACTCTTCCTTATCAACATTGACATAAAACTGCTTGATACCCTCGAGAGTCAGCTCGTCACGCTTGACCAGAATTCTCACTGGCTTATTCATGAATTTCCTGGTAATCTCAAGGGCTTCAGGTGGCATTGTAGCAGAGAATACTCCAACCTGAATTTTTCCTGGCAGTAGCTGGAAGATGTCATAGATCTGCAACATCAACCAAATTTTTTGTAATGTCATGTAAAATGGAACATGAACTTTAGGTAGACATTACATCATTAAGATTCAGCAAGTAAAGCTCTGTTATTTTTTTGCATTTTATTAACAGTGCGAAGACCAATTTTGCTTCCTGAGAAAAAATGCATAACCTAATTTAGTTCTTGAGAAAAATAAGTCATTTTTAGTCTCTGAAATATAATAAACCACGGCAACTTACTCACTATCACGTTACACAACATGCAATAGAAAAGCATTATACAAAGACTATTTTGTCCCGATTTATTTTTCTCATGGATTAGAAAATGTTTCTATTTTTCTCAGGTATCAAAATGGGTTTTCACTCTTATTTTTAAAAAAGCATATTGACAAACCTGATCCTTGAAACCACGTGAAAGCATTTCATCAGCCTCATCCAAAACAAACATCTTTATGCAATCTGAGAGAAGAGACTGCCTCCGCAACATGTCAAACACACGTCCTGGAGTGCCAACAACGGTGTGAACACCAGCTTGGAGAATGCGCTGATCCTCACGAACACTTGTCCCACCAACACAAGCATGAACCTTAACACCAAGGAAATCGCCAAGAGCTCGCATAACCTTCTCAATCTGTTGAGCTAGCTCCCTTGTAGGGGCCAAAACCAAAGCCTGGCACTGAACCAATCCGTAATCGAGCTGCTGCAAAATTCCAGAACAAAATGTTGCTGTCTTCCCAGTTCCTGACTGAGCCTGTTGAATCACATCCAGACCTTGGCAGAAAGGAACAATTCCTCGTTGCTGGATTGCAGAAGGCCTCTCAAAACCTTCAGAGCAAAATAAAACATCATACACGTGATTCTGAGATAACTGTAGCAAGAGAAATATTATATTCTTTTAAACACGTTCACCGATGTCTTCATAAAAATGTACTCATTTTCAAAACAATGAAAAGTTTAGAAAATATATTGGATTCAACCACGTTGACCCGTTTATCTTTTCCCTTCTACTCAGTAAATAATTTTGATACACAAATATATTTAAAATACAAAAACTACAGCCATGTATGAAATGAAAATGTTGATGTCCATCGTTACCGTAAGCATATATGCCTCGCAGAAGATTTTCTTGCAGCCCCATTGCATCAAAGCTATCATGGACTTCATCATATGAGGTGAAGAATTCTTGCCCATCACTGGCAAGCCTGTGAAGTAAATTTACAAGACATCAAATTACATAAAAAAAAGGTATGTGAATAATGAATTCAATCATTACAAATAGTGAAGAATATGAAGTATAGGAACACACAGTTCATTCATCTTAGTGTCATAATGATTAGCATCAAATTGTGATCCTTCTGGTGCCAAACCTGCCATCACTACAAAAACCAAAACTTATGTTAAAGAAAAAGAAAATACAAAGTCGTACATTCAGATTCCAGAAAAACCATAACAGATAATTAAAAGTCTCCAAAACAGAATAACAGGAACATGAGTTTGGAAGAGATGTTATTGTTACTCACACACATGTTTAATAAAAGCATGTCCTCCACCATGAGATATATAACAGAAGAGCAAAACTTGCAGTCCACACATGAAGAATGAAATGCAAACACAAACACTAATAAAAAAATCACTAAAATGAAAAGTTGCAATTCACTAGGAGTTTAAGAAAATGCATTTTAAAAATAGCGTGAACATTTCTAAAAATTCTAAAAATATGTCAACATTATTTTCAGAATTTCCAAAAATGAATTCTTTTCTCTCAAGTTGGCTTTCATCTTCTCTTTATCATAATTGAAAAAGAAAATCTATAACCAAATGTCATTCATAACAGCCACTCACATACAGTAATAATTGAAAATATTGTTAAGAGAGTAAACAATCCTAAACTTCAATTTACTAAAATATCTGCAGAAGACATAAAAAAAAAAAGGCAACAATTGGATATCAAAACAATCTTTCCCACTCATCTAACATTCATTGAAACAGTACCAAAATAAAAATCAAAGGGTGACTAGAAAAACAAACACATGTAATTATTCAAATGCCAACTCCTGAGCTGAAATTGAGTACAATAATTTAAAAGATCATAATAAGTATCCAAATATTTTTCCAAACAACAAAAAAACGAAGTATTCCAATAACAAATCAATTAACAAATATTTGCTAGGATATAAGGCTGGCTTGGTGACAGGAGTTAGAGAGTGAAGTGATAAGAGATCATAAGTTCCATCCACACCATCAACAAAATACTAACAACATTAAAAATACTAATTATTAACATCGCTAACATCGCCGGTTACAAAAAAAATTAATGAATATATCAGAAAAAAATTAACAAATATTCACCACCCTAATAACCCTACAAATCTAAAAACATGAAATTTTTGCATGGAAACAAAATAAACAACCGAAAAAAAAATTGATGGGTCGGTAAAAAGATGAGAGAACTTTGAATGAGAAACAATCAGATCAGCCACAGATTGATAACAGATAATCAGTCATTAACAATATTTGAGGAATTTATTTGAAAAAGAAAAATAAAAAAGATTAAAACCTGGTAATGAGCGTTGAAGAGTTGAGAGAAGCGAAGGAATGAAGAGATAGCGGCGAAGGGGGAAACTCCTCGGATCTGCACCGTGGAGTTAAAGAGTGGCGAATGCAAAGGGAAGAGCGACTCTTTATATATTCGAAAAAGGGTTAAAGGAAATTATGATTTACCACGTTTACCCTTTCGCATGACTTTTTTCAGATCCTTATCATTATTTTATTTTATTTAATGATTTGAATTATGGACTAAGATTTTATCTTTTTTTTAAGATTTGTCAACGACTTTTTTATATTTTTTTTATAAATAGTTTGGTGGTTAAATTCACATGCATTAAGTACCTCATATACATAGATGTACTTGAAACTACTCATTAAATTCTACTAATGGAACACAAAAATTATTTTAATAAAAAATTCTTAAAATAAATAATTGTCATGAAAATAAAATAAAATATTTATTAATGTAAATATATTTTCATAAATAAAATATTTTTTATTTTTTATTTTTATAAAAATATAAACAATTATTATAAAAAAATATAGATAATTATGTATTCAAAAGGTATTTTTTTTATTAATGAGTATAATTAATACAAAATTTATAAAAATTAAAATAGAAAATATTTTAACCAAAGTAAAGAAAATAAGTTAATAGATTATGTGGCTTAAAAATAACAACAATGATATACACCTCTACTTTTTTTTTTGTTGACAAAAAAATACCTTATGAAATTACTAATTTTTCTAGCCTCCTAGGTCCATATCAATGAGCAAAGGTAAGGATGGGAATAGGTTAGGCCGTCCGACAGGGCCCTATGATCTGACCTATTTATGGTCTGGCCTGTTTAATAAGAAGGCTAGGTTCAGACTATTTTTAAAGTCTATTTTTTTAAATAGGTCAGGTTCAGGCTTATATAAAAGCCTATTAGATCTGAAAAGTCGGCCTATATATATATATATATATATTATTTATTAATGTTATTTATTAATATTATTGTTTTCTATTTTAAAGCATATCAATTAGGCTATTTTAATATCATTTTATTATATTATATTTGATTATAATTTTATTAGTTTTCCTTATATAAAACTTTTTAGCCTATTTAAAAAAATGTAAAATATAACATTTAAATATTTTAATGTGAATAAGGCTTTTAAATAGGCTTTCAGGCCAAGCCAGATTTTTAAAAAGGCCAGGTCAGACAAAAAAAAAGCCTATGATAGGCCGTAGGCCAGACTTAGGCCTAAAAAATTAATCGTATGCCATGCTCAGGCCTTTCAAAACCTGTTCTGACCTATTCCCACCCCTAAGCAAAGGTGAAACAATACAAGAGGTCGGGGGACCACACCTGTTTGAGTTAGGCTCTACTAAGGGCCGTCTAGCCAAATTGTGGGCCACTCTATTTCTAAACCTTTTTACAAAAGAAAAGTTCATAATCATCCTAAAGTCAATGTTATTTAAAGTTCTAGCAATTAGGGTATCCTAATACATACAGGTAAATGCCTATTCATGGTACCTTTAACAATAGTTTATCCGTCTGATTTCTCGACAATGTTGTTCCAATTCATTCTTCACGCTAGTTCAATAGCTTGTACGATATTCATCTCTTTACCAGTCACAATATCCTTGAAACTCTGTATATATATTTTTCTTCATATCACATTATCAACATATCACATTTATCACACCATTCTCTTTTATCTTTTTCTTTCTCAAAATGTATACACCCCAATAGATGTCCACCAAACATTTAAATAAAATTTCTTTATCAAAATATATACTTCAAAGAGTAAAATGTTTTTTATATATTTATCTATCAGTCATTTGATTTAGCTGTAATCAACAGTCTCTCGAGTTTGAACACTAGTCAAATTATGATAACATTCAAACAAAAAGTTTATAACGATATTCAGTTATTTAAATTGATATAAATTATATCAATCAAGAACAATACAATTCAAAGTCATTAAGATTGAAAATGACAAGTCTGCGAACAAACTCACAATATATAAGTTAATAGCATAAAACGACAAAAAAATATATATAAATGTGACAAAGTCGACAAATCTAATAAAAATGAAGTGTCCGGAATACTCGTGCCTCCGAAGTTGTAACATTGAAGACGCAAAAATCATTGATTGAATCTGAACTGAATCAAAGCTATTTATCAATTTGAATCAAATAAACATCACTACAAAACGAAAAAGCCAAATATGTCGCATGACGACAAACAAAACAATGAAAAGTCAAACGAAGAAATCAAAGACGAAATACGAAAGAAAACTAAATATGTAAGTCAACTGCCTTTTTAAATTAAAAAAAGAACAAAACAATTTAAAGAGGTGATTTTAGAAAAGAAAAAAAATTGCCCAAAATCACCTTTCTTCAATGGAGGAAGAGGATAAAGAACTCTTAGGCGGCTAGCTTTTGGCAAGAGATGAGCGGTTGTGAGATAGTATTATTCAATTTTCAATCAAGTCTTATATTTTCTATTGCTCTCATTTTGGGTCTAATTTCCATTCAATATTTGGTAGTCTTGTTACTCTTACAACATAATAGAAAGACAAGATCGGCCATACAAGACTTCCCTGCACCTTTAAGAAATAAAAATGCAATGTTGCATGTAATTATGTCATATTGCTTTTATTATCATTGTCAATATCTTGATTACAATGTTGACTAAAATGATTATTGGTTATCATATATGATATGTTCTTTAATGTTAAATGCAAATTTGACAAGTTTGATGTATTAATGCATTTATCAGTCACATGATTTCTATGTACAATATATTCATACTATTGCTCCCAACATTGTACTTCATATTTTCTTTTATTCTCCTGATAGATGTCAAAAGGGGGAGAGAAATATATGATAGATATAAGATGAAAGTAATAAATAAAGAATGTTAAGAATTAACTTTTTTGCATGTGTTTAGGGGGAGTTTAATTGCATATATATATGAACATTCTTGCATTTTTTTATTATATCTATCTATAAAAAAGGTTTGTCATCCTAAAAAAGCGAGAGATTGTTGAGGTAAAAACTTTTTTTATGTATATTTTAATGACAACAAACTTTATGAAATAAATGATTAACTTTTATGAATGGTGATCTACTAATTGTTGCACATTAGTTTTATGTAAGTAACATGAATTGCATAAATGAACAGGAAAAACGTCATTCACATCAACAAGTGCACAAATATCTACTCAATAATGAAAGAATCTCAAAAGGAATATATCATATATCAATTCAAGAAAATGATTATTGCATCTTCAAGACAACATCTTTATGAAGAAAGTGTCCAATACATTCATACATATACTAAAATATGTTAGTGATACTTGATGGACAAGACAAAACATGTGAAACACCAAGAGAAATGGTAGGAAGTATTGCTTCTACAAAAGATTTCTCCTCTTATATAAAAGACAACATTCTCAAATATTATGAAATAATGTTCTCATGATAAACAAACTCATTGCACTTATAAATATTCATATTAGTTCAGCAAAATGACAAGAATCAACTTTGAAAAATAAATTATTTCAAGGTTGAGTAATTTACTAAGTCATTTGTTTAAAAAATGATGGAAGAACATTTACCATAATGTTATGATTGTTCTATTAAAGAACAATTGACAATAAAGATATTTTCGGAAGAACAACATGCAGTAAAGCAATTGACATTTCACATACGCGTTTTCCAACATTTAATAACCAATTAAAATCAAGATTTGAAGGTCTACTTGCAAAAACAAACATGCAAAATGTTCTGTAGAATGATACTCAGATTGATCTCCAGATTGATGACATAATGGTTGCAGAACATTCTGGTTGTCTTAAATAAAAGACAAGATACGAATGAATCAATTTTGGGATCACTAAAAATATGTTTTAGATTGATATAATTTGCACATGGGCCACCCAAAAGTAATCAAGCCCATACCTCAAGTTGAAGGCTCAAAAGAGGAAAACAACCTTCAGATTTGTACTTACATTATTATGCAGCAAGTTCTGCATAATTTTAATTTGGAACAATACCAACTAACACGTGACAACTCATTCTTACACTCAAACAGTTTTTATCATACACATTGAAATTAATTCAAGTCTATCTTTTATGTTATATTGAATGTGTAACACCCCGAGTTAAAAACACAGCGCAAATGTTTTTTTTTTTTTAAATAAATAATTAAAATAATTTTCCAATTTATTACTTCAAAAGAATTGAAATAAAATTTTTACTAATTCATTTCATAAAATAGTACGTCGTAGATTAATCGATGAACGTAATTAAATAACTTCATCGTAATATCACTAAGTACTTAATTCTGGAAATTAATAATAAACATTAATACATTTCAAAAGATAACAATGTCATAATCTCAAAAGGAAATATTAGAGTGCGGAATATGTTAGCGGAAAAAGTGGTACAATAATTTCCAAAATCAAAGCAAATTACGTTTTCCAGCTCAAAATCCTATACATCAAATCTAACTGATCATGCACTAAAGCTATAGTAGCACGGATTTCCTCCGCATCCCATACAAGTCTCATCTGACTCCGCCGCTCGCCTCGATGTGACGTCCTTCTCCTCATCATACAGAGAGGGATCAGTGTCCTCTGAAGTCAGATCAATGCACAGTCTCGGTCGCTTCAGCGGTGCCGGAATCTCATAACAGTCGTCGGATATCCTAGATGGACCCGGAATATCAGCTGCTACTGGCTTCGGCCCTTTGTTCTTCTCTTCCGCCTCGGATTCACGTATAGCCCCTCCAACTGGCTCCTCCGCGTCATCAAAAATTCCATGTGTCTCCAATACTAATTTGGAAGGCACAGGAAAATCAATACTCGTGTAAGTGTGCTCCACGAACTCCTCTACTCCGTCGGTCCTGCACGTCCTTGCCAACCTCCCCGTATAAGTCGTCCTGCTTGAGATGGGGTCAAATACCCAAGCAGTACGCGAAACGACGTTTCCGTCGTCCGGGTACCCACCGGGGGTATGGGTTTGGGGGGCATCTGAGAGCAAAGCCCAATTTCCACAATAATAGTAAAGGGTCACCGACCAAAATTAACAAATAAACAAATAGCATTTATATCACAGAATAAATACACCCATGGTATAACATATGACAATGATGAAAATTAAGGATGCTCATTTGGAATTTCATGACATATATGCTTTTTCAAACAGCAACCAATTAATATGGAAAACATATTGTAAGTACAACTACCATCTCAGCAATCACAAACATTCATCAGAAAATTCAGATTTTACCACGTACTTACACACATCACTTTTCCAATCATCATCATATAACCAAAACGTGACCCACCGGTCAATCCCCCGATGCAATATGTATATGCTCATGTATACAATTTCTTGGAATTACCAAGGTACGGTCGCTCAACAGACCAGCACAATTTAAATATGTTTGACTTTAACGGCCCTCAAGACCAGGGTACAATCGCTTAACAGATCAGCACCAGTGCAGTCGTTCAACAGACCAGCACTCGTGCAGTCGCTCAACAGACCAGCACGTTTGACATATACTCAGGTACAATCGCTCAATAGATCAGTACCAGTGCAGTCGCTCAACAGACCAGCACTCGTGCAATCGCTCAACACGTTTTTGCGCATTTCAGGGTACAGTCACTCAACAGACCAGTACCAGTGCAGTCGCTCAACAGACCAGCACTCGTGCAATCGCTCAACAGATCAGCATGTTTACGCATTACTCTGTGGCCCATCGCGGGTACCATTTGACTATGCAATGTATGAATATGCAATGTTTTCTCTTCACTGAAACAGTATGCATTATCAGGAAAATTCAACCTTTCCATCATTTTTCAAAACATCTCAACACAATCAATATCATCATCATCACAACCATGATTAAACATTCAAGTAATCATTATCACTTTACATTATCTCAAAATTCCATTCTTAATTATCATAAGTCTTTCTCCCAACTCTTAAAATTCATAAAACAATGTTTAAAACTGAGATTTCTAGTCTGTATTCGAATACAGAAGCCAAAAACAGTGCAGAATTAACACTCTGTATTCGAATACAGCTTCCTTGTATTCAAATACAGAGGCTGTCACAGTGCAAAACCAATATTTTTCGCTACATCAGTAAAGTCTCAAAAACTTCATCACCACCACTTCAAACTATCACAAAAATTCCATTTTAATTCATCACAAACCTTCCCAAATGATCTCCAACACTTAAGGTTTATAAAACAATGTTCAAAACTTGATTTTCTAGAAAACACGAATCTGTATTCGAATACATCTTCCTTGTATTCGAATACAGAAGCTATAACTTGAGTTTTTGGAAAAACCCGAATCTGTATTCGAATACAGCTCCCTTGTATTCGAATACAGAAGCAAAAATTGTGACAGTCAGCATCCTGTATTCGAATACGAGACTGTCGTAGTCGAATACAAATGCGAATACAGTGTTAAAATTTCACTTATGTATTCGAATACGACAGAGTCGTAGTCGAATACAGATGCTAAGTCAGAAGCAAAAATCCTTCCTCTGTATTCGAATACAGATGCCCGTATTCGAATACAAGTTCGAAAACTTGAGTAAAACAGAAGCTTGGCAGGTTGTATTCGAATACACTCATGTTGTATTCGAATACACCTTCGAAATCAGTGAAATTTTTCCCGAGACTTCAACACCTTTTCAAACTGTTTCCTTTGAAAAATCAACAAAAACACCAAAACAGATTCAGCACTCTTTTGAACCACAACTTAGACATTTTTCATCAATAGCACTCTTCCAGAAAAACACTTTCATCATTTAAAATCCCTTTTCTTTTGAAAACATCAGCATCACCAGAATCACTCAAAAACAGAATGTCAACCACACGGAACAGACATTCTTCAACGTTTACATTGTTGATCATTTCTCAAAACAACATGCAAGGTATTTCCAGCATTCTTATACAACCAATCACAACTTGCAAAGCATTTTCAGCTTTCTCACACAAGCAGAACAACATTAGTACATTCAGCCAAACAGCAACCATCACATAGCAGCAAAACACCAACATAATGCATTTTATAACAACATTCAAAACAGTTTTATGAACATGCATTTTAATCATCTTCAAAATAACATGCAAGAAAATTTTTCAACTTTCCCACATAAACAAAACAGCATTAATGCATTCAGCCAAACAGCAACCATCACAGAATCATTACACATCAACATAATGCATTTTCTTCATTGCAAAAACAGTTTTTCTTTAAACAATGATGAAAACATCAGTAATGTCATGACAGTTATGCATTTACAGCCCTAATGCAACTAGAAAGTGGAAGGTGCCCTTACCCTTGTTGCGTTTCTGCTACTGCTCACGTTTCTGTTTTCGTTCCCGTTTACGCGTCAAAAATCGACGAAACTTCCGCTTGCGTTTGCTGCTACGAAAATGGGTTCTCTAGCTCCAGAATGATGTGGGGAACAACTTTTGTACTGGGGGTTTTCTGGTTTGGTGCTTGGATTTCCAAGTAATGTCACTTTTGAGGAACTCCCCTTTTTTTTTTTTTGAACAAACTGGAAACAGAAAACTGAATGGGAGGGAAGGAGAAGGTGGGTACTGTTACATGGAGTAAGGGCACTAAGGGAGGAGGAATGGTGTTACATGGAGTAAGGGTAGTAAGGGAGGAGGAATGGTATTCTGATTTTACCCATCCTTCTCACTCCTATATATAGGCTTGTGTGGATGCCACCTCACCCAACACTTGTCTGATCCTCAGCACTTAACCAGTCTCGTCGCAATTAGCCGATAATCCCTTAATTAACTGTCCGTTAATTTAATTACTCGTAATTAAATTAATTTATTCTTCATCCAATAATTTTAATTCATCTTCCAAAATAAATATTTATATATATATATATATATATATATATTCACTCAAAACATACATATATTAAATATTTTACAAATATCCCTAAAATACACTTAATATTACATCCATAATTTTAATTTAAAAATTAAGGGTCTTACATAATGTATCTGAAAAAATCATTTCTAGATTGAAATGTGACTATGAAAAACCCTTTCAAGTTTGAAAGATGACCGTAAAAATCATTTTTTGGTTGAAAGGTGAAAATTGTAACTGATCAAGGTGTGATCAAGAGAAAAGGTGTGAAGTAGAATTCTGGTCCTGGAACACATAGTGAAAATCTCACGATTGTAAGGACTGGACTAGCCCAAGTTAGGTGAACCAATATACTTTTTGTATGTGATCTTTCTATCCTTTACATTTAATTATTTGCACACACAAATCACACTTCACTATAAACTAATCTATTTTATTTACTTCTAACATATCCAAAACATTGTGGACATTTTGTTTCAATCAAGACTGATCTTGAGTTAATTTAATTAAACACATGAATCAAAATTTTAAAAGGGTCACAATTCAAACTCAAATTTCTTGTGATTGACATTGCTAGTTCACTATACATCCTAATAAATACCCACCAAACATAAATTTATTTATTTATCTATTAGTCATTTGATTCAGCTTTAATCAAAGGTCTCTCAAGTTTGAACATTAGTCGAATCATGACAACATTCAAAAATAAAGTTGATAACAATATTCAGTCATTTAAATTGATATAAATTATATTGATAAAAAATAATACAATTCAAAGTCGTTAAAAATAAAAAAGATAAATCTACGAACAAACTCTCAACATCTAAGTTAATAGCATAAAACAACAAAATATATACAAATGTGACAAAGTCTTCAAATTTAATAAAAATGAAGTTTTCGAAATACCCATGCGTTCGAAGTTGTTACCTTGAAGACGTCATTGATTGAATCTATATTGAATCGAAGTTATCTGTCAATCTAACCAAATGAACATCACAATAAAACGAAAAACCAAATATGTCGCACTAAGACAGCAAACAAAACAATGAAAAGTCAAACGACGAAATCACATATGAAATATGAAAGAAAACTAAATATGTGTGTAAACTACTTTTTCAAATAAAAAAAGAGAAGAAAACAATTTAAAGAGGTGATTTTAAAAAAGAAAAAAAATTGTCCAAAATCACCTTTCTTCAATGGAGGAAGAAGACGACCTCTTAGGTGGCTAGCTTTTGGCAAGAGAGGAGCAGCTGTCGGATAGTATTATTCAATATACAATTAAGTCTTATAGTTTCTATTGCTCCCACTTTGGGTCCAATTTCCATTCAATATTTGGTAGTTTTGTTACTCTTACAACATAATAGAAAGACGAGATCG
>JBBPBO010001985.1:70174943-70211090 GCA_037974295.1 Cicer cuneatum | reverse complement strand
AGAAATAAAAATGCAAAAGGAATCTGATAAATACATCCCAAAAAAGTTGTTAAAATATCATTTCGCTAGACACCAGATTTTTTACAAATCAAAATGAATCTATTTATCAACCTTGCATTGACCAACTTAAGTCCAGTTGATCGTTTCACCACGCAAACCTGCATAAATAGACCCACAAGATCATTGGTTATTATTGAGAAAATCACTAAATGCAAATTCACTAACAAGTAGGAAAGATTATTTATCTACATTACATTGTTCATAAAGTTTTTGTGCTAGCAACAACATGGCATCATTTTGTTCAGCTAAGCATGAGAGTCTTTCAGTCTCCTTGACTGCCTCATCTGCCAGATATGATTTGAGTTCAGCATCAGCAACTCTGTATGCTGCAGTATCAGCTGCTTCCTTCAGCACATCATTAGAGACGGATGATTGACGTTGCGGCTTGACATCCTTTTGTTTTGGTGAAGGTGGTTTTGTCACCAACGAGGCTTCTTTTTTTAGCTTGTAACAATTTTGTACCTGCAGTAGATGGTAAGAAGTTGATAAATTCACCAAGAAAAATAACATTTGAGTTATTTCAGTTTAAGAGTGCAGAGTCTCCATGGGAAGGTGGGATGGAAGCTATTGTAATGGTGATAGACTTCCTTATAGAAACCTTGACGACGATGCAAGAGAGCAAAGGTCAGCCTCTACCTACAGAAATATCCCCCACCCAAGACCCTTACAATAACACAGCAGAGCCACGAAATCAAAGGTCTTAAGAATACAATGAAAAGCCACAAAGATGCTAAGAAATACAAGGGAAAAACTGAGGAGCATAGGAGGCAGATGTTTGTTTGTGTTTTTCGAAAAAGAAACAGCAATCACTCACTAATAGATATAATAACGTGCATTAAAGCAGAGTCAACCAAATAACATGCTTTAACAATAATACAAGTAAAATATTCACAAGGTGAAATATCAAATATTAATAACTATGACATACAAAGTTACATAAGCATCACAGAGGATTAATTTACCTTTTCAAGCTTCCCTTGATTCACAAGGGTCCTCAACCTTGAACTCAGTGCCCTTCTGAAATTTTGAGGAACCTGATGCTTTTGCTGCAGCATTATATGTGGTTATGATTATTTTAAAAGTCTAAAATGAAAAAACCATGTAGAATACCCAATAGAAAACAACAACTTGCACAATAGACACTTCATATAAACTAATTTTCCAACTTACATCAAGGCAAATTATATGCATTTCTATAAAAGGTATTGATACGTAAAATCATCTTAATGGCATAATCTCAAAACCGGGTATTTCAATCCAATTCACACAAAATGGTTTACTATTTGTGTTGTCAAATATATATGGAAACATTAAAGGCAATAAAAAACTTCATCTAACCTCGATGAAACTAGCAATGGCATTTAGATCAGAACCATTAGTATCCTTTAATGTAGATAGAGCTTCAAAAACCATGCCATTATACCTGATAAAACAAACAAAAGTACCAATAATCCCACATTATATGATATATTAATTGACTGAACAAATAGCATGTCATGTTAAAATGCTCCATCAAATTAATAGCAAAAGAACTAATGATAGTCTCTAGTCACTACTAATCAACTAGAAATGTTTTTCAGTGTCAACTATAACTGTACGAATAGTTTGGCAACATCATGCTTCATTATATTACAAAATAAAGTACATGAGTGGATAACATATTTCTCCATCAGACTATCAAACACTTAGGCAGTTAGACCTGTCAAATCAGCCCAACCCATGCCACTCAGCCCTGACCCACATGGGTCAGAGCCAAAGCTAAAAAACCTACACTACAAAAGTCTACAAGCCAAAAATCCCCTCAAAAACCAGTGGGCTAGGGCTGGCCCACTGATCCTATTTTTAAAATCCTTCAGCCATACGCCCAACTATAGCATTGATTTGAAAACCTTTTATTCCCTTAAAGAGCAGGCTGATTGTCACATATAAGAACTAAAAATTAATCAAATTTCTTGAAATGGGACCAACATGCAACTGTCAACTTATAATAGGAAACAATAATTTCTTATGAATTACAAACTTCGTTTTGTAGGGGGGTTTATTGAATGTGTAAAGAGCAATCACTAGTCACAACTAATCAACTACATATCTCTTATCAGAATCGAACCGTTGACCATCCCAGTACAAAAGTGATGCTCTAATTGCTTCTTTCCATCCTTTTTCTATAATAATTACAACACTCCTTGTACCGGAAAACTATATAGTCATAATATGTATATTGTGAACAAGACTATTTGAATTTGACTTTATTATTTGTTTTTTTGCTAACATAACATGAATTCTCGATTGATGGGAGAATATATGGAATAACATACCTTGGAGGATTTTTAACATCTTGGTCATTTTGAGAAGAATCATCAATAACAATATCAGAAGAAGGAGCAGCTGCAGCTTTGAGTTTGGGTGCCCTAGAACTTTGAGTACCATTACTCACATTCATATTCCGCCATTTATCCTAAATAAAAAGGAAAACAATTATAAATAAAAATTGAAAAAAAAAATCAAACAAAAAGAGTGAGTGAATAAGCATATTGGTCCACTAAATTATGAGCATCAATCAAAATAGTCTCCGAATATTGAGAATAAACAAATACATCCATCAAACTGTAATGAGTCAGTCAAAATGGTCCCTCTGTTAACTTTGCAGTTGAAAGCTATAATGTGGCACCCTAAATGAACAAGTATTAACTTAGGACCATTTTCGACTAATGTGTTACAATTTCAGTGATATATTTACTAATTCATAAAATTTAGGGATTGTTTTGATGGAAGCTCGCAATTTGGACAACAAATTTGGAAATTCACTCAAAAACAAAAAGAAGCAAAAATCGAATAACCCTAAGAAGAAGAATAGCACCTTGAGGTCGATGTTGGAACGAGAAGTGAGTAAAGGTGCGAATTGAGGATCAACGAGAATGTTCTTCCATTTACCAGCGCCGTACTTTTCAATTCCAGCAATAAGCGCTTCTTCTTCTTCCTGTGTCCATTTCAGCTTCTGATTCCCCATTCCGTTTCTTCTTTTTCTTCTCTACCTTTCAGTTTCAGTTAAAAAGCTCTTCGCGCTGAATCAAAGCTTCGCTAAACTCCTTTCTCTCTCTTCATAGAAAATCAATTTTATTTTTTATAGCACACTTAGTAGAAAGATTTAACGGTTACTAATATTTTATATTTTCAATCTAATTTCAGTATTTTTCAATAATTAAACTAATATTTAAAGACTAGAAATATAATTATATATCTCAATTATTGAGTTAGTATTTAAAGCCTAGAAAATTATATATCTCTTTATAAAAAATAGTAGAGAGTTTCTAATATGAAATAAAATTTTTATTTATCTTATTCAAAAATATTTTCACAAAAGATAAAAAAAAAAAATTACTGTCTGTTGTGAATCTATGCAGTTGGGGATAAATTAGTCTATGTAGTTACAGGCAAGGCAATAGATTAAAAAAATTAATTAAATATTTTACAAAACTATTTTAGAAAATTTGTGTAAGAAAACTCTTTTAGAAAATTACTATACAAAAGAATTATTTTTATAAAAAAAATGTTACAACATATCTAAATTATGAGATTGGATTAAAGGTGTGTAATAACTTTTTATAGTGTCAATGCATATAAATAAAATTCATTTAAAACACTTCATTATTTTATTTATTATGTATTTAAAATTTTATTGTGTCCCTCAATTTTCAGAATGATTATTTAGATCTATATTAATTCCAAGTCGTCCCATTAAGTTTTTAGAATGAGACAAATGTGATAAAAATAATAAGTTAACAACTCCTCATTTAATTCCAACTTACATTTGCCTAAAGAGAAATTAGTCCAATGCCTTTGAGTACATATGTCTTACGAAAAATAGCAAAAGTTGAGCTGAGGAGTTGTTAACTTATTATTATTATTACCAAAATTTTAATGTTAATTTCTTTTTACTTATTGTCAAAAACGTTTAAAACTTTGGATACAAACTTAAATCCATAATTTGTTCTTTTAAACCAATAATCTAAAAGGAAGTAAAATATTTTGCAAGATGTTTGATGGCTCCAACTTACATATTGGCAATACAACACAATATATAAAACATTATTCTTATAGCATTGTCACATTAACATGAAAGCAATCACACATTAACTTGTAATCCATGAAGCGATAATAATCATAATCATTCATATACATGAAGTTATATTTATTTGTTTGAATCTCATTAGAAAATTGTATACCAGTGGCTAACAAGTTGATTACAACATGAGTCATTTACTATAACATAAGCCTTAGCCAATAGCCATATAGTACTTTCAACACGTTTAGTTGCAGGCAAGTAGACATTACTAATAATACCAAATTGATCTCCTTGAGGATGTGGAAGGCTTAACTCAATAGCTAAAGGCTTTAAAGTTCCATCATTTTTCAAAAAAAGGATGGTTCTTGAAGCATAGGCCTTTGTGGAAGTTGAGTTTATTAGCCTTAGATATGGAATTATTGTGTCATGGTGATCAAGTAGGAACAATTTCTTGTTTTGTATAGCCTGCTCAAAAAAATCACATGGTCCATTTTAACCATATAACAAGTAAACCCAATTTGGCTAATAAAGAACAACAAAGTTCACCGCAAAGGACACAATATTTATCTTTACCTCATCAATAATGAGACCCTCTAAGTTATGCTCTTTAGCTATTGTGCTAGTATGATCACCATAGACTCTATTTAGCTTACTTTTTGGAGGAAATTCCTGTAATTATTTTGAAAAATCATGAAAGGTACGATGTTAAACAATTAGGTGCAGTTAAGTCTATAAATACTTTATTTTTAGTTCCTATATCTACTTTTCAGTTCCTATAATATTATTGAAAGGAACTAAATATTTTTTTGTTCGTATAATTATCTCTAATTTTATTTTTAGTCTCTATATCCAGTTTTCAGTCCTACAAATTACAAAATTATATATTTTGTCTTTTTTAGAAACTAAAAGTTTGTATGGACTAAAAAATGGATACATGAATTAACAAAAAAGAATTATAAGAACCTAAAATATATTTAATCATATTATTAATAAGAAATTTAAACTAATAAGAACATCTAACATTAGTTTCATGTTATTATTAAACAATGAACATGTTAAACTTACTTGGAAACAACGAATTAAGCTGGGAATTACACCGGCAGTAATCTCTCTTTCAAATTCTTCATCAGTAATCTTGACAGATTTACTCACTAATCAAAATAATAATGAATATTCTATAAATTTTTCATTAAAAAAATTATTAAAGTGTACTCACAAGTATCATTTAGAAACTTTGATTTTTACTCCCAACCATCTCGCGCCAAATCTCAATTATAAGAATAATATAATAAATGATATTGTTGTTATATCAATATTTAGATTAATTCAATTGTTTTGGAAAAGGTAGGATATACCTTGAATTACTTTAGGGGTGGAAATTTGAGGAGTTGTTCATCATCAATTTGAAATATTTTCTTTAACACGGTAAATGACTAATTTGAGTAATGTAACTTTTGATGTAGTTGTCGTAAAAGTTAAAGATTTCTAATGATTCGACAATTGAGATTGACTTACGGTATAAAAAATCTTTAATTTTTTTTTAAAAATAGAAGTATGTGTATATATTGTATAAGCATTTTTTCTTATATAACATAAAAAATTAGATCTTACATTGTTGGCGAAGAAAATGCGGTGAGTTTGGTAGTTTTTCGCATTGTAAATCCATGAGTTGCAAATAAAGTGAATGGTTCCATGGTTGGGAATATCTTCAAGAGTCAAGCTAACAAGGAGGAACTCAATTGTCATAAAGTTTTTTATTTTGAATGCTCTAGGAATTCCAAAGTTACTATCATATTCAAATTCAATGCTGAAAGCAGATTGTTTGTCTCCCAAAGTTGGCAAATTGTCATTTGGCTGTTTTAAATAAGCTACTTTTCCAAGTTTCCCTTGTCCACTTGCTGCAAATATTATATGCATAAAATTTGAAGTTACTAAAGCATAATTTTGTAAAAAGAGAATAAGTTTTGTTTGTCAAGAGTTACATGGAAAAGGGCCTAAAGCATAATTTTAGTTTAGTTTTTTTGGACAATATATATGTTAGAAATTAAAAGCAACTGGCATAGTAAAAGCTATAAAATATTTATGCATATCAACAATTTTAATAGAATATATCCTTCAAGGAAGTATTATATGGTATAACCTTTAATTTAAGGAAGAATATCATTTTGTAGTTAAATTGAATCAACTAAAGCTTAGTGCATATGTAGAAATACAATGAGATCGAAAAAATCACAATAAAACATTGATTTTTAGTAAAACTACACTTTACAACATCAAAATCACAGTAACATCGTGATTTTGCTCCATTGATTGTCCATCCAATACACTTGGTGTATGCAATATACGTTAATACGAGGAAGAGTCATATGTATATCAGCCAATCCAAAATACAGTTTGTGGATTGTGGTAGAAATAAACTAAGTTATACTAAATTTTTCAAGACATGAATCTCGTTTATGAAAACATTGGAAGTTTAAGTATGACATGTGGTCTGTTATAATCTTTATTAAGTTAACATGTAATAAATTTTACAGTTAAATAAACTTTTTATTCCTATAAATATATCGGTTTATAGGTTTCGTGTACTTATGAGTTTACTCGTTTAATTGATGAATTAAATTGTTTGTTATAATACTTTATAGATTATATTTATTTATTTTCATAGATTAAGGCCGAGTTTAAAATTGTAGACCACGTCACATGATATGGCCATCATATTTCGATTGCAGCATGTACACATCGCAACAAACCACAACGCATGCAATAGTAGTAGCCTCATCCGCAACCGTAATTTAAAATTGATTTAAGGACTAAACAATAAAAAAAGTCAATTGACAGAAATCCAAACAAAAAAATTAATAGGAGAACTAAATTGTTGGATAGAAGAATAATTTAAGTCTTCTATTAAATTTTAATAGTTTAGAGATCAATATTAAGAGAGTGATACTTTAAAGACCAAATTGATAATTTATTCTTTAACTAACGAACACAATCTTCATGTTCATTTTGAATATTTTAAACATAAGAGAATCTAAGAGCAAGCTTGGTGCGAATTATAAAAAAATGTGATTTTATTATTCAACAATTTAAATATTATTTGTTAGAGGTTCTTACAAAAATCAAAAGCTATTTTATGTTTGTGTACTGTAATGAAAATTATTTAAAAAATAATAATTTATAAAAAATAATTTTTTTATGAGAAATTACTCAAAACAGCTTCTCATGTTAATCCATTTTGAAATTATTTTTAAATTCTTATTTAAAAAAAACTATAATGAATAGATAAAAAATAATAATTATTTTAAAAATAATAAGTAACAAATGGACTCAAAATCCGTGAAAAGAACTTACAGTCAGCTTGAGTAGCACTAATTAATTGGAGGGAAACCGATGCTCCCAAAAAGGAAGTAAGAGTATCAATTATTGATCCAAACCCGTCTAAGACTCCATCAATAATCTTCTCAGTATCAGTTAAGCTATTAATGTCCAAAACATTCTTTTGCAACAGCACCAATGTGCCTTTGATCTTATCATTCCCACCAAATATGAAGGACATTTTAATTTGATTTCCAAATCAATCAAGAAACACTACAATGAAAATGGATATATAATATAGGAAACTTGTGAGAAACTAGCATACTCAATGTGTATTTATAAGTGAACAATAATGTTTAAATAAAACATTTGACTTTATAATTGAGATAGTACTCATACTATGTGCAAAATGCATTTAAATTGTGAAAAAAAATGATGTTTATTAGTCTAAAAAAAAACTATTTCAAAATAAATTTATGTCACCGAAGATATTATTGGGTTGAGTCGCAAACTATATAACACGGGACAATATTTGTCGTCGATAAATATAAAAAATATGAGACAAATTTATAATATTGATACATAAAAAATATGAAACATATATTTATCACCAAACATATAAAACCAGATAAAATTTTATTAGTAATAAACATAAATAAAAACACTGGACAACTATTTGTCCTTGATACATACAAAAATACGGCCTACGTATTTTTCACCGATAAATATTAAAAAAACATTAAAAAACTATTTATAATTGATAAATATAAAAATCACAGGATAAATTTTTGTCATTTATACATAAAAACAACACGAAACAAATATTTGTTACATGTATGTATAAAAATATGAGATAAATATTTATCACTGATAATTATATAAAAAATTACGGGACGTATATAGGTTATTGATACATAAAAATACATGACACATATTTGTCAACGATAAATATAAATAAAACACGAGACACATATTTGTTATTGATACATAACAAAATACGAGACATATTTTTCGCTGATAAATTTTAAAAAAATTCACAAGATAAACATTTATCACCGATAAATATAAACAAAACATCGAAAAAATATTTACAATCAATAAATATAAAAAATATGAGTCAAATATTTGTTATTTGATAAATAAAAAGAATATGAAACAAATATTTACCACAGTTGTATATATAAACACATAAATGTTTATCACTGATAAATATAAAAATATTGGACAAAAATACGGGATGCTATTTAACAACAATAAATATAAAAAAAATACGGGACAAATATTTACCTAATAAACATGTATCAAATATTTTTTATTGATACGTAAAGAATATGGGACACATATTTGTCACTGATAAATTAAAAAAAATTACAGTAAACATTTATCATTGATAAATATAAAAAAAAGACACGACTAATGTTTATCATTAATACATAAAAAACATAAAACAAATATTTATCACGAATAAATATGAAGAAAAAAACACAAGATAAATATTTATCACTGACATATATAAAAAAACATGAGGCAAATATTTACTACTGATAAACATTAAAAAATGGGAAAAATATTTATAAATATAAAAATACAAGTCAAATATGTCACAAATGTATATATAAAAAATGAGATAAATATTTATCTCTACTAAATATAAATACACATGACATATATATTTATTAATAAATAAAAAAAATACATAATGCATATAGTTTATTAATACATACAAAATATATAACACATACTTTTCATCGATAACTATACAAAAAAATATATGAGAGAAATTTTTTTATCACTAATAAAACATAAAAAACACTAGAGATATATTTGTGATTAATACATAAAAATACGAGACACATAGTTTTCATTGATAATTTTTTTGAAAGAATCATTAGATAAGCATTTATCGTTGATAAATATAATAAAAACACGAAAAAAATATTTATAATCAATAAATATAACAAATACAAGCTAAATATCTATGATGGGTACATAAAAACAGTACAAGACAAATATTTATCACAAATGTATATATAAAACATTATAAATATTTATCATAGATAAAAACACTAGATAAAAAAAATGTTATTGATACATAAAAAATACATAATACATATTTAAAAATGATAAATACAAAACAAAACAAAATACATGAGAGAAAATAATGAATACAAATATTTACTCTCACAACGAAAAATTAATTTGCATTAGTATACTACCTTTATAAAAAGCATAAGTATTATTTTATGGTACCATATTGTAAGTTTTATTTTTCAAACTCTCTAACACATCACACATGATATTGCGGCTCTTTATTGTCGGACTATTATTAATGAATTTTTTTTACTTATAAAAATAATATAAAGGTTGCATTTGATGTAAAGTACAAGCCTACAAGGTACAACAAACACATATAGATCTTATTGATGTAAAGTAAAACATAATTAAACAAACATACATAGTAATGTGACCATAGATAATGGGTGAGGGAATTGAATTCCTTCTCATCTCTTATTCATAGTAGAAACACAACAACCATCACTCTCCTTAAATAGAGATACTATTGGGAATTCCTCTGAAAGTCAATCCTTCTTCACTAGAGGGATAAAGAAGAGTGTATGGCATCTTCACAGGTCCATTTCGATTTCTAAGTGTCTCATCATTGTTCCTTTCAATGAGTTTTTGCTCAATTTCAGCCAACTTCTTTCCAAACCTCTTGAAGGCCTCGACTGGCTGTGAGTCAGAAGTCCAAAGATCACCTTCAATTCTCTGTCCAAGGTATTGCTCATCAGAAGCATGCCTTGACAAGACCTCTATAATGGTCAAGTCAGTAAGGGTATCATTCTTTGGTGTGATTGTCCTCAAATATGTCTTTTGGTAGTTCTTAGCAAGATCATCATACTCAGCGGATCCTTTCTCAGGCATATATCTCCTACTTTTAGTTGGACGGTTAAGGATATATCCTCCATATGGATATTGTCCAAAATTAACAGCTGCATGAAGTGCTGAAGCAATCCAAATGAGAATGGTGCAAGCTTCAATCAACTCAATACGAGTTTGCATCTTAAACCACCATGTAGCATTCTTTAAGTCACCATGACCCACCTCTACAAGTTCTTTCCAGAATGATTGGAGTTCAGAATCTTGTGCAATATCTCCATCTGACTTGTAGTAGAAATTGACATATTCTTCAACCCATGACTTGATAGCAGCCCATATTTCTAGTCCATCAGAAGCATAAGGGTAGTCTTCTATTAGAAGGCGAAGGCCATATGGTGAAGATGGATCCTCAACAGCCACTCCCCTAAATAACAAGCAAGGAAGATATAATTAAAATATAAAAATTAGATTAATATCATTTTTTAACAAATTAATGGAATGGCTCATGGATGAAATATTTTGTAAGGTTACCTTTTGAGTAGATCATAAGGTAGTCCTTGCTCAGTGAAAACCCAATCTTTGTAAACAACAGAAGACATTTCCATAGCATATGCTCCCCACAAGAATGTCGATTCTATAATACCCTCAGCATTGACCAGGACATTTCGTGCAAGTGCATTTATGTTCATTGTATCACGATAATGTGGAAGTAAAAGTTTATGAATAGGGTGAACCACACTAAGATGTCTATTTGTAGCTATGATGAATGGCTCGACAACAGCGTGAGTGTTCAACCTGTCATATATATATATATATATATATTGATGAATTACTCATAGATAGATAAAACATGTTACATTGTATAAACACATTAATGAAACTCATACCAATGGCTAACAAGTTGGTGATAACAGGAGTCATTTACAATAACATAAGCCTTGGCAAGTAGCCAGATTGAAGCTTCAACACCTTCGCTTGCGGGCAAGTATACATTACTAACAGGACCGTAACTATCACCTTGAGGATGTGGCCTACTTAGCTCAATCGCCAATGGCTTCAATGTTCCATCATTTTGCAAGAATAGAATGGTTCTTGTAGCATAGGCCTTAGTGTCGGCTGCATTTATTTTCCTCAAATACGGAAAAAGTGGGTCGTGGTGATCAAGTATATACAATCTATTATTTTGGATGGCCTGTTATACAAAATATAATTTTGTTGATGTGGTTCGTTTGAATAAAAACAATCAATTTTTGTGAGAAAGAATAATATAATTAATCATTTTGTGTAGCGTCTAATTGTGTCTTACCTGTTCTACGAGGACCCCACTCATGTTTGGCTCTAAATGTTCTTTGGTTATTGTGCTAGTATTATCACCATAGATTTGGCTGTCTAACTTGCTCTTTGGTGGGAACTCCTAAATTAATTGTAGCAAAAAAATGAAGTTAATTACCAATTATAATTATAGCATGAAAAGAGATAAATAGGAATGTTTACCGTAAGTATTTTGATGATGTGTGGATTCACACCAGCAATCATCTCCCTTGCAAATTCCTCATCAGTCATCCATGCAGAATGGTCCACTGCTCATAATAGAAAAATTTCAATAGAACAATAAACATCTTTTTTATAATTTAGCATGTAAATATATTTACAGGACTAGGAATTTGTGAGTAATATATACCTTGAACCACTTTAGGTGGTGGAAACTTAAGTGCCGATTCACCATCACTTCGGAAAAGTTCAGTAAACAATGGTATTGGGCTAATTTCGCTTAATATATTAGTAGGAAGCTTAATTCCACCATCGTAAAGCGAGCGTACATCTTCAAAAGTGTTAAATTCAGGCTCATTGAGTTGTAATGTAACTACAGATCTTAATTGAGGTATGATATTTTGAGATGCTGATTTGAGTATGTAAACAAGAAAATCTGACGACTTTAAGTGACCAAATGATTCATCTCTTGGAAGGTAAACAACATCGCTCCGACTCTCACTCTTAGGATCTGTTCACGTATAAAATAACAAAATATGTAAAAACTACACTAATTTTTAATACAATTTGACATTTTAGTAAAATATTATTGGATTTGTACTATAAAATATACGTTAAAAGTAAAATAGAAGGCTTAACCTTTGCTATTTGGTTTTCTTCCAGTTCTACCCCTTCGAGGGTAAGGAAGGGTGCTTGATCCTCCAAGAATTGGACGAGCTAAGGTACTCTTCTTATCGGGCTCACCCAAATCATTGTAGACATCGTAATCATATATTCTTTCCCATTCTTTACGTTCTCCTGTTCCATCTCCTCTTAAAGTTTTCAATTCTTCATTTCTATAGTACACTAATGGTGCTGGTGTTTCACTTGGAAGATATGTCTACATATATTTAATAATTCAAATGTAATGTCAAGATTTGGAAAAATAATAATATTTAACAAGCTATAGAGAGAATTACATAAATATCATATAACTTGTCTAGAATTTATATACTTACCTTGTTGGCAAAGAAAATGCGACCAGTTTTGTAATTTTTAGAATTGTAAACCCATGAGTTGCAAACAAAGTTGATGGTTCCATGGTTTGGAACATCTTCAAGAGTCAAACTCACAAGGAAGAATTCACCTTGCATAAAATTATCGATATAAAAAGCTCCTGGAATTCCCATATCACTATCCCATTCAAAATGAATCTTGAAAGCATTTTGTCTGTCTCCCAATGTTGGTATAGAGGTAAGAAGACCTTCCAAAAATGTTTGTTTTCCTACTTTTCCTTTTCCGGTTCCTATAAAAATGTTCAAATTGTGATTCCCAATTTCATTAATCATGGTTCTAAACCGCAACACATTATAACATTTTCTAATTTTAAAAGCTTTTTACAACTCAATTCTCCTTTTTAATGATATAATTTGTCGTAATAGTTGATATTCTAAATTAAAAATAACAGGAAACTAAGGTCAATCTTAATGGACTGAGGGGTAAAACTCTTCAAAGATATAACATTAAATTACTTGCAGTTGATAAAAGTAAGAATAATTCCTTTTTACTTCTTAATTTAAGGCCAGTTATATATGATCGTCTTAAAATTTTATATTACATAAGACAATTTCTAGTTGTGACTTTCATTTAATTATGCAATACCCAGAAAATCTAGGACTCTAGATCAGAAGTGGATAGTATATGTAAAAATAATAATTATCAAAGTAAAAATCAGTGAAATATTTTGGACCAAAATCACTCATCTCTTTACACGTTTTTCATTTATTATTTAAATAAGTGATTTTTATTAAATTTATTTTTTATTTGAGTTTTCTTGTTATCTTGCTAACTAAATGGGAAGTTGTTTAGTTTTTCTGATCTCGTTGCAGTATTCATTTTGTTTAGATTATTTTTGATCTAATACAGATAGATACAATCAATGATTACAACATCATTAACGTTTACAAATTTGGAGACAAGAGCATTTCAGTCATTTTGATTTTGTTAAATTTATAAATATTTTGTCGTTTAATGCTATTAATTTGAATATTGAATTTTTTCACAAATTTACCATTTTTTATTTTAACAAATTTATATTTATGTTATTTATTGATGTATTTTAATAATTTGAATGAATGTATATTATTGTTTAGTAAAAAATAGGTTAAATAGTATTTGTGGTCCTTTAACTTAATTTCAGTTAACGTTTTAGTCATTTATCTTTTTTTTTTTCAGTTTGGTCCTTTATTTTAATTTTAAGTGAAATAAAGAATGAAAATATGAGTTTATCTGAAGATTTGAGTTACGAATCTGATAAAATTTGTATTATATAAAAAAATATAATTAATTTTATGGGTTTTGGTTGAAAATTTTGATGAATTTTTGTAAAAAAAAGAATAATATTGTTGACATTTTAAAACATAAAAGATCAAATTGTCACTTAAAATTAAAATAAATGACCAAATCGGAAAAAGAAAAAAAAGATAAAGGATTAAAACGTTAACTGAAATTAAATTAAAGAATTTTAGCCTAAAAAATAATCTTATTTTTATCAATAAAAATGATAAAACTTTTTTAAATAATAACAAATTTTTACCTACTCCGATCAATTTTTTAATCCTTAATAGAAATAATTATACATAAACATTTATAATTGTTTAATTAAATTGTATATTAAAATAGAGAAAGTGAAAAAAAAAAGTTGTTACCATCGTCACTTGTAGCACTGATCAACTTAAAAGCAACAGAACGACCCAAGAAAGAAGTGGCGGTATCAAGTAAAGAGCCGGCGATATCGCCGAGAGCACCGATGGCACCACCGAATAAACCACCAGGGCTTTGAACTGCAGTGAGTTCATTAATGTCCAAAACATTCTTTTGCATCAACACCACTGTTCCCTTCAGCTTTTCGCCTCTGTTAAAAATACCTTTCACCAATGTAGCCATGTTAATTAATTTGAGGTGTTACACTTTCTTTGACAAATGAAAGAAAAGCTCGTGTCTTGTAACCATGGATTGTGCTTAGTATTTATAGACTATAGTAGTTGTGATAAGAAGTTTAGATCACTAAAAATATATATTTTTTATTCATTATTTCACGACATGTGAAAATAATGCATTGGGACACATCTCTTGTGCTATTATCTTTTTAATAAAAAATGTAATACGATGGAAAGATGTCTCAATCCAAATTAATAAAAAATTTATAGTTCAATCAACACTTATAAATCATTTACATTTGCTTCATCTAATGATATTAACGGAGATAATAAACAGTCTATTATATCTACTACCTATTTTTTAAGGCTATATTAATGTTGTTGTTTCTTGTGCCATTTTTTATTTTTCACGATTATCTCGTGGTTTATAAAATAATATATCATTTGGATAATTATTTTGATTGTTGTTATATGTACCAGCTTTGGCATTATGGGTAATGATGAGCCTATTGCATTATTGTTAATTACGTCCTTACGTGTAAGCCGACCAAAATATTTCTTTTTTATTTTCTTACTTTTGTTTAAGAGTAAATTTCTAATTTAACCCTTAATCTCACCTATTCAATAATTAATTTATTAAAGTATTCTAATTTTATATTCCTAATATTAATCACGTTTTTTGTTTTGTTTTAAGGGATAGTTAATTTTAGAGTTATCTTTAAATTACAGTATTGAAGATATACTTTAAATTATATTTTATTCTATCTTAAATTTAAAATAACAGTCACATTTAATTATTTCACACAAATTATAAAAATATAAATAAAAGAGAAAAATATTATTTAATTAAATTATTCTTTTTAATTATTGATTTATTTTATTTATCATAAATATAACAGAGTGAATAATAAACTGATAGTAATTAGCACAATATTAATTAAAAAATATAATTTAAAAAAATTAAAATTGCATTAAAAATAAAATTGACAGTTTTTTTTTTTGGATAATATTTTTGTTGACAAATATAACTAGTGAAGCCGAAGAAGTATTGTATAATATCATCGTTATTTTAATTTATTTGTTTCAGTTTTAAAATATACATGATAGAGTAGAATTTTTAAATTGCCTAAATTTTAGTTTTCTTTGGCAGTATCTAAATTTTAGTTTTAATATATTTTTTAAAATTGAATTTACATGCATTATTAGTGTAAATAATTTTTATACTAACAATCAATCATAAATATTATATTAATAGAGTTATTTTATTTTTATCAAAATTATCTCTAAAATTACATTCATAAATAAAAATAATATATTAATAACATAAAACTTTTTAAATAGTACATAATAATTACACTCTTTTTTTAATATTGGTTCAATTTAAAATCCTCAAGTTTTGGAAGCCTAGGTCACCCTCCTCCTCTTTAGGCCCACAAATTGTATAACAAAATTAGGCCCTAAAGTCTAAAATCTCTTTCAAAAATCTCATACCAAATCCTTTAATATTAAGTCCTTATTGAAATAAATTTTTAATTATTCGATCAATTATTTTATTTTTTTTTTGTAAACTTAAGTGATAAGATTCATAAATCCAATATTTTATTAATTGAGTTTTCATTTTTAAAAATTTTAAAAAAATCTAAAATATTTTTTCTCAAAAAAGTTTTAAATCATTTTTTTTCTTGACAAATTGTAAATAAATTTTTATCAAAAAAAATCATAATTTTTTTATTGAAAAATATCAAAAGATTTATTTCTCAAAAAAAAAATTAAAAAGTTTCTTTTTAAAAAAGTAGAGCTATAAGGTCCACAAAATTTTAGAAATTTTTTAGGTTTGGAGTTTTCTTTTTTAAAATATTTTTAATTATGAATTTTTTTTACCTCTCCAACTTATAAGCCAGAGTTAATAATTAATAAATTTCTAAAATTAACCCAAACATTTGCGATACTCAGACGTGTTAGCCCAAATGAAATTCCTACAAAAATTCTTTTAGCCTCTTCACAAATTGATATATGAATAATCATAACCTGAAGGTTGCTCCACCTATTTCCAACCTTGATTTCAGATAAGTTTTAATTAAAAATTTAAAACTAACTCGGTGAGATTTGCAAATCTTAAAGTAAAATGTTATATCAATAGATATACATCATATACATGTATCGGTAAATCTTTTTGAAAAGATTTATTTGTACAAACACATAGCATACGAGATGTGTTATTTGCACTCAAAAAATTAACATTGTATATTAGATATTATATAAAATACACTATGCGCTAATCTCTTTTTTTTATCACCATCACCCAAGTAAAGAGAATATATTAAAATAAAATTCAAAACTATATAATTGATGTCGAAATTTATGTTAAAAAAACTATTTCTGCATAGCATATACACCTTTATTAGTGTTCTTTTAGTTTGAATGTAAAGTTTGTTAGAATTGTTAGATTATATATCATATTAAAGTAATTTAAACTTTTGAGACTTTAATATTTATACATTATTATTGTACATGAGTACAATAATAATACACAGTTAATATAAAATAATTTAATAAAATGTTATTATATTTTCATATCACATTATATTATATTATATTATATTATATTATATTATATTATAGCTGTGATATCTTTTTTTTCTCCCCTTATCTCTTTCTCTATTGTTAAAATGATATCGAGAGTTTAATTCAATTTTCTTTAAATTTTTTTGTCATAGTTTTGTTGTTGAGTTTCCAAAAATTTAGAAATGTAATGTAATTTGATTATATTTTGTCTTTCCAAAATATTTTCACAAAATAAAAGTTCTTAAATTTTTCTAATTCAACTTAATCGAATTCTCTTTAATTATTCAATTTATAACCCACAAAATTTTGAAAAAACAAATGAGGGCTTATCATTATTGAACAAAACCACAAACTACAATATCAGTTAAACCATGAGCATGTTGGAAAAGAAAAAGTGGCCGGTATCTATGACAAACTCAATCAAACTCTTAAACTTGCATGTTGAAATGACAAAAGTATGAAGAGCAAGACTAGCTAAATTGTCAAAAGAAAATAAGACTAGCTAAAAACATGATATACAAATATGAAGGTAATAAACAATTAGTTCATTTTTTGTTTAGGAGAAACAATTAGTTTATTGAATATGTGTTGTATAGAATATAAAATGATATTTCCATGTGGTATTTATAGACAAATGATGTTAGAGTCTAAGTCTCAAATGCTATGGTCAATTTGCAAGTGTTCTCACTCTTTCACAAAATTATGGTACCCCTTGAGACACACCCTAACTGTTATACCTCCACCTTATAAACATTACTAGTGTGTACTATCTCTCTTACATAGGACTTCCTTATTTTTTCAATTCACACCAACTAGCTCTCATTAATATCATCATCATCATTTTCATCAATCTCTTATAAATATCATCATCATTTTCAACAGTTAATTAATTAAATAGAAAAAATGGATATTAAGATTGAATTGTTTGTTTGCTTCAAGTTTATTTCTTGACGTATTAACGACCTAAAACACTTTTTTCCAGCTTAGAAATATTTAGTTAAATTAACTTTGATTGCCCTACTATAACTCACTCGGTAGTCGGCTTCCCTATACTCGGTATAACAAAATTCAGCTATAGTCCATCTTCGGCTGACGATGTAGTACATTTTTAGGTGTAAATAATCTTGTTAATGAATATTGATTTAACTCAAAAATAATTGGCAATGAAATTGGAGATTATATATCAAATTAGTACTTTTTATTATCAATAGTTTAAAAGGATATTTGAAATTATAAAATGATAATAAAGTTCGTCTCTATATGACTAAGATGAGTTCCATTATTATATTTATGAGTACATCGTTCACTGAGTTTAAAATACATCTCAATATACTTCTTGCTTAATATCACTGTACTTCTTGAGAGTTCCATTATCTTATTTATAAGGACATTATTCATTGAGTTTAAAATATATCTCAATATATTTCTTGCTTAATATCACTATACTTCTTGAGAAAGAACAAATTTGATAAACATTATACAATATCAAATAGATATTACGGTGCCTTATCGTGATTTTGTCAATTGCATCATAAAACCAAAAATAGACTTAGAATATTGATATTATAAAGAAGTAAGTTAACATGATCCAACAATTTTAAGGACCAAATAGAATATTTCCTTTAATATAAATAGAGACCCATAAAGGTTTCATATAGTTTATACAATAATTTCCAAAATTGGAATAATGTGGAAAGTATAAAGCAAAGCTTTTGTGCCACAATTTAAATTTGCGCTTTTTTTTCTTCAAAAAGTTGAGAACATGGTTCTTTTTATTTTGTGCAAAAGAGGGTTGAAGCCCAAAAGAGAAACTAAGCGACTAAGCAGACACTTTAGACGTTCTAGTTTAGAGTCAAAAAATGTCTATTATGCATAATCAAATTAGGACTCATCCCACTTAACTTGCAATTTTCTCTAATCATGTCAATTAAAACTTTGTAGTCACTTTCCACAACAAATTGAAAGATGCCCTTCCTCTAAGACATAGTCAAACAAGGTACAAACTCCACTTTTCCACGTGTAGGGCATCACACGCGTCAATCTTCTTGATGTACCTCTTGATCCACCTCCTATATAAGTTACGATAAAGCCTTCCACATCTTGAAAGTTGGCCATTATTCTTGCAAGCGTCAACACTATTAAGTTTGATCCATCCCTCAAGAGATGGCTTCCAACCAATGTATATCATCTCACAATGATGCGGGTTCCGATGGTTCCGATGGAGAGAATTATTAAAGTAGTCTTTGATCTCTGATCTAGCGATGTTCTGAATAACCACAATCAGGTTTTGCGGCTGCTGAAAGGCCACCTCAAATATCACTTTGTTTCTCCACATCCAACAAAACCAAGTGGTAGTCATGAAAGTGGACTGCCATCATTTTATTGTTGTTTCGCCCTCATTATTGTTAAGGTTGCTAATGATCCAATCCTTGCAATTCGAAGAGAGGAACTATGCAAAGCCATATCATAGATGCATGAAACATTGTCTAGATCTCCCACACAAAGAGCATACGGACAAGATCTCCACACCCCATTTTCTTCTACGATAATTGGTAATAATGCACTCTTGAGCAACGAACCATATGATGGTCTGAATATGGTGAGCTTTGCTCCACCTCTAGAAATTCTTCCATATATTTTCTATAATTTGACCATTCCCATGTTGTAACTGATATGCACTCTACATAGTGAACTGGTGGGTACTACTTCCCTCATCCTAAGATATTTTGAGAACAAGTTCTATATAGCACTTTTGAATAATAAATTTAATATTTTTTCCATGCAATAATTGATTATGATTCTTAAACTCCATTAATATTGAAAAATAGTTGGTAGAGAAATAAAATCAGTATGGCTTATGACAAGCCTTGATATATGTTCATAATTCATTCACTCAAAATATGAATTTGCATTTCATATAATTAATCCGTCACAATACAAGCTTCAATTACAAACATAGTAGTTTTTATTGAGGAAAGACATTATAGCAATCAACCAAGCATACATAAAAACATGACCATACATAACAGGAGAGGGAATTCGATTCCTTCTCGTTTATTATTCATAGCAACAACACAACAACCATGACCTTTTTAGATGGAGACACTATTAGGAATACCTCTGAAAGTCAATCCTTCCTCACTAGAAGGATAAAGCAAAGTGTATGGCATCTTCACAGGCCCATATCGGTTTCTCAATGACTCATCTTTGTTCCTTTGAATGAGCTTTTGCTCAATTTCAGCCAATTTACTTCCAAATTTCTTAAAGGCCTCGACTGGCTGTGAATCAGAAGTCCAAAGGTCGCCTTCAATTCTTTGTCCAAGGTATTGCTCATCAGAAGCATGCCTAGACAAGACCTCTATAATGGTCAAGTCTGTAAGGGTATCATTCTTTGGTGTTATTGTCCTCAAATACACTTTTTGGTAGTCCTTAGCAAGCTCATCATACTCTGGAGATCCTTTTTCAGGCATGAATCTTCTGCTTTTAGTTGGTCGGTTAAGGATGTATCCTCCATATGGATATTGTCCAAAATTAACAGCTGCATGAAGTGCTGAAGCAATCCATATGAGGATGGTACAAGCTTCAATTAACTCTTTACGAGTTTGCATCTTGAACCACCATGTAGCATTCTTCAAGTCCCCATGGCCAACCTCTACAAGTTCTTTCCAAAATGCTTGGAGTTCAGAATCTTCTGCAATAGCAGCATCTGACTTGTAGTAAAAATTCACATATTCTTCAACCCATGATTTGATAGCAGCCCATATTTCTAGTCCATCTGAAGCATATGGATAGTCTTCTATCAAAAGACGAATGCCGTGTGGTGAAGATGCATCCTCAACAGCCACTCCTCTATATAACAAGCAAGGTTGATAACATGAATATTTTTTTAGATCAATAATTTTCTAGCTAATGAATATACCTAGGATCTAATGTTTTGTAACATTACCTTTTGAGTAGGTCATTTGGCAGTCCTTGTTCAGTGAAAACCCAATCCTTGTAAACAACAGCAGACATTTCCAAAGCATATCCTCCCCACAAGAATGTTGATTCTATAATACCCTCGGCATTGACTAGGACATTTCGTGCAAGCGAATTTATGTTCATTGTATCACGATAGTGTGGAAGTAAAAGTTTGTGAATAGGGTGAACCACACTAAGATGTCTGTTTGTGGCTATGATGAACGGTTCAACAACAGCATGAGTGTTTAACCTGTCAACCATGTAGATATTAATGAATAACTTACAAATAGATAAAGTATGTTGGACTGTATAAATATCATTAAATCCATACCAATGACTGACAAGTTGGTGAAAGCATGAGTCATTTACAACTACAAAAGCCTTAGCAAGTAGCCAAATAGAACCTTCAACACCTTCACTTGCTGGCAAATAAACACTACTAACAGGACCGTAACTATCACCTTGAGGATGTGGCTTACTTAGCTCAATGGCTAATGGCTTCAAAGTTCCATTATTTTGCAAGAAAAGGACGGTTCTAGTAGCATAGGCCTTTGTCTCAGTTGCATTTATTTTCCTCAAATACGGAAAGATTGTGTCATGGTGATCAAGTATGTATAGACTGTTGTTTTGGATAGCCTATTGTACAAAATATAATTTAGTCATTGTGGTTCTTTTTAATTAAAATGAGTGAATTATCTAGAAAAGCAATAATAGCACCAAATCCTTCATAATAATGTTAAATTGTGACATTACCTGCTCTACAGTGACCCCACCCATGTTTAGCTCTAAGTGTTCTTTAGTTATTGTGCTCGTATTATTACCATAGAGTTGGCTATCTAGCTTGCTCTTTGGTGGGAACTCCTGCATTATATGTATCAAGCAATGAGGTTGCCAATTACAAACATAGCGTAAAGGTGGATAAAATGGTTTTTATTTTATTTTATATTTTCTTAACAATGTTAATATATTGACTTTACCGAAAGTTTTTTTATGATGTGCGGATTCACACCAGCAATCATCTCTCTTGCAAATTCATCATCAGTCATCCAAGCAGAATTATCAACTGTTCATAATAAGAAAATTTAGAAATATCTATGAGCTTTCTTTATATGATTTTGTATGTTTATATTTATGTATCTTATAGTAGAAATAGGAATGTGTTACTCATGTATACCTTCAACCACTTTAGGTGGTGTAAACTTAAGGGCCGATTCACCATCTGTGCGAAAAATTTCTTTAAACAATGGTATTGGGCTTATCTCACTAAGTACATTAGTAGGCAGCTTAATTCCACCGTCATAGAGTGAACGCACATCTTCAAAAGTGTTAAACTCAGGTTGATTAAATTGTAATGTAACTGCCGAACGTAAATTGGGTATGATATTTTGAGTTGCAGATTTGAGTATATAAATAAGAAAGTCAGATGACTTCGCATGGCCAAATGATTCATCTCTTGGAAGATAAACAAAGTCGCTCCGACTCTCACTCTTAGGATCTACATAAATACGTAATAGAAAAATATGAGTTAACAACAATAACATCTCTAAAATCATAAATAAAAAACATTTGGCACAAGAAAATATTTTTTTTTTACCTTATAAAAAGTTACTCCACAAAAAATAAACTCAAGATTCGATTTTTAGATCAATATTTTAAGGATTTTATCTTGAATATATGACATTTAAAAAATTCATATTTAATTCATCTTAATTTAAAAAATTCTAAATTTTTGTAGATGAATTTTTAATAATATTCTAAACATACTTGTAAAATATCATTTAAAAATTCAAAAGATGAAGAATATTTCGTTTCACCAAGGACTAAAACTTGTAAAATAATTTTGTAGAAACTAAAAAATGTGATTTTTTTAACATAAACTAAAAACAAATTTTCAAAACTTTATAAAAACTAAAAACTTATTTAACACCACTATATCATATGTAATAAAATATCCTAAAAAAATTGATGTAGGCAAATTGAAAAGGGACATATGTGTTTAGATATAACGTAAGGTTAAACCTTTCTTAGCTGGTTTTCTGCCTGTTCTGCCTCTTCGAGGATATGGCAAGGTACTAGATCCTCCTAGAACTGGACGAGCTAAGGTAGCCTTCTTGTCAGGTTCCCCCAAATCATTGTAGACATCGTAATCATATATTCTTTCCCATTCCTTACGCTCTCCTTTACCATCACCTCTTAAAACATTCAATTCTTCTTGTCTATAGTAAACTAATGGAGATGGTGTTTCACTTGGAAGATATGTCTACATTTATATTTATTTGATGGTGTCAAGTTTAGCAAATATAATTTGTATGTAACATTTCATATAAATATGATTTTTTTTTCTTACCTTGTTAGCAAAAAAGATGCGGTGACTTTTGTACTTGTTATCATTGTAAACCCATGAGTTGCAAACAAAGACGATGGATCCATGGTTTGGAACATCTTCAAGGGTCAAACTCACAAGAAAGAATTCATGTTGCATGAAATTTTCGACATAAAATGCTCCAGGAATTCCCATGTCATTGTCCCATTCAAAATGAATACTATAAGCAGATTGTTTGTCTCCCAATGTTGGTATGGAGGTAAGAAGACCTTCCAAAAATGTTTGCTTTCCTACTTTCCCTTTTCCACTTCCTACACAAATTTCAGAGAGTAAATCTTAAGTTATAGTAATCATAATTCTCACATTAACAACTTAATTAGTTATAACTATTCATAATCTAAAGTTTTTAATACTCAAATTGTTTCTACTTAATTTTGTTCATCCATTCAGCCTGAGATATAATGATAAATGAAATAATCCAGATATTTTAGTAATGTTTTTAATGACAATACAGTGTTCTACATTTACAACAAATACAAATTGTTGGTTATGTAATTATTTTATAATAACAATTATGATTATATCGTGAGATAATAAAATCAACGGGATATCATTAATTTACACGTGTTTCTTTTTCCTTTTTCTCTTAAGTAATAATTGTTAATTGATTATTAAAAGAATTATTTAATATCAAAGTCGTGGTTATTACAAAAAAAATTAATGATAAATATGATTCATTAATCTTTTTCTGCTTTGACATACAAATAAGAAATAATTAATTTAGAAAAATATGAATTTATTTACCCTTATTTCTTTTTTTTTATTTACCATCTTTTTATCAAATTCCCAATAATTTATTATTACACTTAATCTATCTCACAATTTAAAACTTTTCACATTCTTTCCCACTAAAAATTCTCAAAAAATGCACCGAGGATTTCCAATGCATTCCTTTTTATGGGTTCATTTGCTTATAATTAGTCATTATTCACCTTAATAAATATATTTTAGTTTTTGTATAAGAGTATAAAGGAAAAATAACGTTCAATTGTATCTTGATTGTTTCAAGTGATGAAAATTTTGAGACAAAATTAGAATGTTAAAAGTACCAAAATCAAAGGAAAAATAATGTTGAATTGTATCTTGATTTTTTCAAGTGATCAAAATTTTGAGACAAAATTAGAATGCTAAAAGTACCAAAATCAGAGATAGAGTGAGTAGTAAAGAAAAAATTGATACTATGAAAATCCAAGCGGAAAATAAAGGTAATATTTTGTTAAATTTAAAATCTTCTATATAAATAGATGATTTTTATATACCCGTTATGTAAAAAAATCTATATTACCAATCAACTACAAATCTCTTTTACACGACTTTTAAATAAATATTATTAAAATAAAATATTTTTAAGTGATGTGATAATTATGATCCACAAAGTGTATAAAAAATCTTAAAATTGTTGGAGCATACGGAAAGATAAAAATTATATTATATTATTATAAATTTACTATAAAGATGAATATATCTAATGAAAAGAGAAAAGTTATTATTACCATCAGCAGTGGTAGCACTAATCAATTTAAAAGAAACAGAACGACCCAAAAAGGAAGTAGCTGTGTCAACAACAGAGCCAATGGCACCACCAATAGCACCAAAGGCACCACCAATTATACCAGTTGGACTTTTAACAGCAGTGAGTTCATTAATGTCCAAAACATTCTTTTGCATCAACACCACTGTTCCCTTCAGCTTCTGGCCCCTGTTGATGATACTTGTTACACCTGAAAACATCTTTGATAATTTTCTCTAATAAACAAATTGTATTGTATTTTATTTGATTTGCCAAATGAGTGAAATGCTCGTGGTTTGATAATATGGAAGTGTTCACTATTTATAGGACCAAACAAGATATATTTTGATGAAGAAATTTAATTTTTTTTTTTTATATTTCTTTTGAAACTTCATTTGCATCACGTGCTAAATGTTAATCTTTGCCCACACTTCTCGTGGCATATAAAATAATAATATATTGAATCATATGATTGGGGATGTCGCATTGAACTATAATTATATGCAATATTATATATTATTATTATTCGTACCTCCAAAGTCCTCTATTTTTTTAACTTTTTATTTATTTGTTGTGTTAACCCAATTTCCACATTGAAATTATGTGAATGAGATAAGTAAATTCTATGTTTAATTTAAATATGAGTGATTAAATTTATATTGACTATGAATTGTGGAGTTTAATGTTAGATATATATATATATATGTGACTTATATAATGCTATATAAGGATTTTAGTGGATATGTGATGTGAAAATGATGTAGGAGGGTTTAAGGCCAAAATCGAGGAAGAAACGGCTTTGCTGACAAAAGCAGTCGAAAATGCGGAAAACGATCGTCCGGTGTCAGATTGCCTATTATTATACCTTTCCGAAAAGACAATCGCGTCACGAACACAACTCATCACTTCGCCATGATGTATGGGCTCCAGAACCGTTTTGAGCTCGTCTTGGGCCTTAAAACAGTCGTTTTAGTTTTCCCGTAATTTCGTTTTACAGCTGCTTTAGTTTTTCCTTTAATTTAGGGCTTTTCTGTTTTACCTAATTTTCGTACTAGGGTTTCTATTATCTATTTAAAGACTTTCTGTGCTGTAACAAAAGGGTATCTTTGAATAAATCAATTAATTTTGAGAGTTTTTCTCTTCTTTGGTGGATTCCAGAACTTGTTCTTTTTTAGGATTAACGTTTGCTAACCCTTTGCGATTTCCGACTACGTAAGAAAATGTATTGTAATTACGAATCATTTGACCTTTTATTGTTCGAACTTTAATGGTATCATAGTAAGGTTCGATGTGATGGAGGAATGAGGGAGTTTCTTAGTGTTGAAACAATAACGTGGAAAGTTTCACATTTGTGGAAGAGAATGTTGATGTATCACGTGTGATTCTCACATTGAATAGATAAGTAGATCATGTGGAGCAACAATATAAGTAAAATAACTCATACATGTAATTTTTTAATATTTTAGAAGAAAATGTGATGTTGAAGTCATTTTATGTGGTAATTCTTAGTCCAATATGACGATCCACCACAAGATCTAAGACTCCTTCTCAAGTTCCAACATTGACATCAATGTTGTTAAAGCCATGAATTGTTTCTGTCAGGATTCACAACTTAGATTCTTCTTCAACAATCACTTGATTTACTTACATTTCCTTTATTTTGTTTAAACATACCAATAAAAAAGACATTATAATTATGTGTAAATTATCGATTTGTCCATTATATTGTACCATATTGTTAATTTAGAAGTTTTTGAATATGATTCTAATTCAAATGTATATTTCACTATTTTTTTAATTAAAACTCTTTCTTTATGACTCTAATTAAATATATTTTTATCAATTAACATCTAATAAATTAAATCTTTACATTTTTCAACGATTAATATTAATAATTAATATTATTAGTATTAGTATTTTAAAAATGAGGTTGTCGTTTCTCTTTCCTGTTTTGATATATAATCTTGTTTAAGGCTCTTATTTTGGACTGGCCCTGTATTTTTCTGCGCTCGTTTTCTTCGAGATTGTGAGTTTAATCTTCAAGAGTCTAACATATACCATAGAAAAAGTGCAGAGAATTTTTTATTGAAAGATATTATATTATTTTCATACTTTCTCATAATGATATTATTTTCATACTTTTTGGTTAGTAAGATATTATATTAAAATATCTTGCATTTATATTATTATATATATACATGTGATGAACAAACTAAAAATCGAAAAATATATAAAAGAAAATATCAATCGAAGAATAATATCATCCATAAAAACTGACACAATCATTGGTTGATTATATTATATGTAATCTTAAACAAATAGAGCCTCCAAAGCATAATAAAAAAAATGTTGACCTGGGACGGTTGAGGTATTTGTTACATAATTGTTTATTAAATCTAATCTTTAAGAAGTTTATTGCAGTCAAAGAGGATCATGTTTTTTATTCTTTAGAACAACCAATAGCCTCTAGCCCTCTACCAGAAGGCGCAAAAAAATCAGGTTTCTAACACCTTCGATTAAAATATTTGTTCTGGGCGGACTTAAAATGTTTTATTCCAAACCCAACATAAGAATCAATTATTTCAGATCAATAAAATATTTTAGTCCAAATCCAACATAAGAATTAATGATTTCAGATCACTTGGACTAAATTAAATGACATCACAAACTTTTCTTGAAAATTAGGTCCAGCTGCCATCAAGAGTAAAATCCAAAGTCGTTATTCATTGTAACTCACTTGAACCTCTAATCATAGCCACTAGATGGACAAAAAGGAAATCTGACGATGACGACATGACAACTTACTTGTACACTCATCCTGAGCCACTTGATAACAATCGTAATGTGATTACGGCAATCAAATGGCGTGTGTCATTTCTTGATTAGAAGGACACACATCTCACATTAGAGGGTGATTCTAAGATCATGTGTTTTTCTTCGGATGATCACAATGGACACCTTAGAATGACTCAATATATAAAGAAGACTTTTGAGGTCATAAAGATACACATAAATTCTAACCTTAAAACCTCTCATTTGTTGACAAATTATTACTTTATCGTTGAAGTGTGTACATGTATACCACCCCCCTGACATGGAGTTTGGAACAAAAGATCTACTACCTTCTTCAACTGTCGTCTATTATTGCTCTCAGAGTCAAGGTTTTGTATTATGTATTCTCAGTATTGAATACTAGTAGTGGTTCCTTGTATGCAGAACCATGATCATTGTCGCGACTTAAAATTTTGAGTGTTTCTCGAATTCAATGGAGTCGCCAAATTTTGAGTTCGGGAGTCGATTATGCGTAGGAAATGTATTAACACCCTACGACATCCATTAAAATACGGTTACCTATAATTAATTGTGCAAAATTAATATTAACTTAAATATATTAATTTTTCCTTATTATTAAATATGAATATCAATTATTTATTTTTAATGTGATTTTGAAATAAATATGTGCTTAAAAAAATAGGGAAGAAAAAAAAAATTAATGTGTTTGACAAGAATGTGATCTTGCTCTTATGTATCTCCCGGTGCGATATAGAAATCAAAACTACGTAGTTCTTTAGTAGAAAATGTAGATGTGTTGATTGTTTTTAAATAAAATGTGTTTTGTTGTTGATAAAAAATGTTTTAACGAAAAAAAATCATTTGATTTGAATAATTATTTTAAAATGCGAGTTTTATGACGATCAAGTTGTTCAACTTGTGTCTTAAAAAAAACTCAAGGACTAAAAATATGTCACGTCTAGTTAATCCGTTTAAGAATAGTTTTATTATTTTTGTTATAAAATTGAACTTTAAAATCCCCAAGTTGTACAACTTGTGTTATAACCGCTCAAAGATTAAAAAGATGTCATATATAATTAACCACTTGAAAATATTTTTTGCATAATTATTTTAAAGAAAAATAAAATAAAAACAAGTTATAAAACGGTCAAGTTATCACAATATATAACATATTTTGAAGCAATATTTTGTTGTTTTATTTCTTTAAATATATATATATTAAATAAATAATGATTTAATAATTCATAATAGCCAATAATACCAGCTCAGAATACAACATGATATGCTGGCTACGTGTGTTTTCAGGATAGCTTGGACACGCATAATTTCAAAAGAGCATGATGTGTCTCTAGCTAGGGCTAGACAACGGGCCGGGTATGGCGGGTTCGGGCCCAAAAACACCAATCGGCCCAATTTGCGGTTGTCAAATAGAAGCCCAATTTCGCCGAATACATAATTCGGGTTTGCGGGTTGCGCGGGTCGCGGGTTACACGAGCAAATACAGTCGGGGTTGACTTACAAGTTACATAGTTGGCCGGTGCAGATTCAAAACCCAGTTAACTTCATTACGGAATCTTCATCATCTTCAGACTTCAGACTATTCACTTCATTTCTTCATAATCATCATCAGTTACGGAATCACCATCATCTTCTTCATTTCTTCATTACGGAACTGTTGGCCGGTGCAGACTTCACTTCATCTTCATCATCGTCGGTTCTTACGGCTTCACCTCCCGCCCGGCTCGAAAAACCCTAAACCCAGCCCCCTTCTGATCCAGTCATTTCTGCATGCGTGCACTCCGCCCAGTCCAGTGGAGTAAGATCCACACTTCATCTTCATCTTCAATTCTTCATCATCGATTCTTCATCATCTTCTACACCGACTCATCACTCAACACTTCATCATCTTCGATTCTTCCGCCGCCGATAATGTTCCTTTTGATAAATCCCTAACCCTAGGCTGGGATTATTGCATTTTTTATCATTCTGTTTCTGTTTCTATATTTCTGTTCTGTGCGGGCCTGTTACTAGCTGTTACCAACAAAAGCCATTCGGGCGGGTCGGTCACCGCTGGTCCAAAAACCGTGACCCGAACCCGCTCGTGTCTACCCTTATGGACCCTACAGTGTTACCCGTATGACCCGTTGGGCCTGATCCAACCCGCCCAACTCACCTCACTCGTTGCGGGCCGGGCGGTATAGGGTGGGTACATCAGCTTTGTCAAGCCCTATTTCTAGCCATGATTTCAAAACATAAGGTGCTATTTCAAATCAGCAAAACAGAAGATACCAGCACGATTTCAACACAGAAGGTACCATTTCAAAACAGCAAAACAGAAGGTACCAGCACGATTTCAAAACAAACTCAGCATCATTTCAAAACCAAGCATATTCAAGTTCAATAAATCTTAAACCAAGCTAACTTCATTTCAAAAAAAAACTCAAAGTTTCAATAAATCAACCTAACCAATATCTCATTTTTAATTCTAATATAAGTTTCATATAACTCATTCTCTCATTTTAAAAGTGAATGACCAAATCAAAATAAACAAGCCAAAGGAAATGCTTTTGTAGTAAAAGGATAGAGAATAGAACAACAAACATGAGAGTGACGTTGATCTTATGCTGCTGCGAAGAAGGTGACAGTGGTGCACAGTGGACGATGGTCGGTGACGGTTATTAGTGGAAGTTGAAATGACGGTGATGCCCTTTGTTTATTGTTTTCTATTTTTTCTATTAATTTTGAAATATATGATTTTTATAATGGAGTTGAGTTGTTGTTTCTTCCATGCTCAACTGTGTTTTAGAATCTCTTTTTTTTATACACAAACATTTCACAAAGAAAAACAAACTCTCTCTTTTCTATATTATGATTCTTTTTTCTTGAAAAATAAAACTCTCATCTTTGAGTGTTTGTTTTTTTATGATAACTACTATAAGATCTCTACAAAAAAAAAAACTCTCCTCCTCTAATTGATTTTTCTGTCTCAATTTATAGACCAAAGTGGTGAATCTTTGTGTTTATGAGATAAAATTAAGTTCTTGATTTTTTATGGTTTTGCAGCAATGTGTTCATGAGATAAAATCAAGTTCTAGATTTTTTATTATTTTGTAATAAAAACAAGCAATGCTTAAGAAAATATGTGACTGATCTTTTTTGGTTGAGTGTAAAAATGATGAAGATATAACCTTATTGACGATAAAATAAAATCAAAAAAAAATTATTGGGATGAAGGAAGACATATACATGGTCTGGAAAAAGGATTATAGTGCCAATCAGATACTTTTTGTTTTCATTATTATTATTTTTGGTTAAATGTAATAGAAACTCATATAAATATAGACTCAAGATTTAGACCATTTATAAAATTATTATTTTTATTTAATAATAATTACAAAATATTTATTAAACATATTATTATTATTATTATTATTGAGTTATTTTTAATTAGTCAGAAAAGATTAAGGTACTAACTTATGGGTGTATGGAAACCGATTCAAGAAAATGTTCTCATCGACAAGATACAATGTGGATTCAAGAAACATTCTCATCAACCACGAATCATTTGCTCCTCTATATTGTGATGCAATAACCAACTGCATTGATTTTTTTTTATTTTTTCTTCTTTATTCCAAATTTGATTTTTCTTTATTGCTTTGAGTTATTGTCGGCAACCAAGTAGGCCTTGTCAAAGCGCAACAATTATGTATCTACAAAACTTTGACTTCTTGTGTGTCTTCTCGAAATTTCTTGTTTTACATGGTTCTATAAATTGTCATTGGATTGTTCTTTTTCCTTTTATTTTAGAAGTTTCATTATATTTTTCTATATGCTTGTAATTCAAGTTGATTGTGATCGTATCACTAACAACTTGTGGGAGAGTAATTTGTGAGTTAGTTACCACTTCTTTATGTGTTAGTTACAAACCCCTCAAGAGTTAGTTAGTGGTTGTTAATAAGAAGTTAGTTTGTTAATTCCTCCCAAGCATAATATATAGATCATTCATATACTCATTTAATATCTTATATCAATTAATCAATATGAATTTTAAAAAGTCTGTCTTCCTATCAAGCTCTCGAGTTTTTTTTTCTATGAGATTCTTTATACCATCACCAATTACATTAGCCACGCCAACCTTTAACTATCTCCACAAAAAAACTATTTTTCCTTCGTAACAAACCATGAACCTACTTCTTACCCTAAAACCTATCGACATGAGTGTTGGGTAAAAGCTATGCAATTAGATATGGAAATCTTAATAATGAATCACACTTAGAATATTATTAATTTACCTCATAATGTGAAACCAATAAAAAGCAAATGGGTCTATAAAATCAATAGACAATCACATGGCTTTTTTTTCTAACAAGCCAAAAATGAAAATATTAAAAATCATTCCAAACACAAGAGGTGCTTAGAACAAGAACAAAAGAAAAGGTTACAATTTTACAACTGTATGACCAAAACAAACCAGAAACACAAACTAAACTACTCAAACAAGAAACAAAACAATTAACCACAAATTATGTTAATGCACACCAAGGGTTGAGAACAACATGGATTATACCCATAAAAAAATCTTTTACATGCAATTTGATCCACCTCCATACTAAAAGTTTAACAAGCTCAACAATAAGATTTGCATTCAAAACATGTGACCAACAAATCGTCTTATTTCTTGATTTCCAAATCACTCACGTCACCGCAAACCAAACTAAATTAACTCTTTGATCTATTACATGATCGCATGAAAAAAGGCAACAAAATGGTTAGCGTGATTGATTATATCATAAGAAACACACCAGATAGTCCAAGCGAATTCAAAACATCATACCACACAAATCCAAAAAGAGGGCACACAAAGAACAAATGATGGGCTTCCTACAACTTGCTACACATTGTTGATCTTCAAAAGAAATAAGTCCTCGACAAAACAAATTACCCTTTGAAAACAACATATTTTGAAACAAATTACCCTTTGCAATCTAAACAAAACAAAAAGGTAGTAAAATAGAACTAAATCTGAATTAAAAATATTATATTAACCTATCACACAAAGCTATAAAAACAGATAAATTCTAGCTCATTAGGAGGCGCGGTGTCATATGCGACAAACTCCTCCTGCAGCACAAAATACGTCTTATTTACTGAATACAATCCTCCTTGTGTATTATATCGTGACCACTTATGCTACATATTTTAGAACAAAATTGGTTTAATATACAATAGACCCTACTTGTTTTGATGATAACATAATCAGTTTGTGGGAACAAAAACATTTAAAGTGTGCAGTTCCAAGACCACAAAACTATGAAGAATGATATCAACTAGAAAATTTGACATTCAACACTGGTGAAAAGTGCCTCTGATATACTGGCTCTAACGATACAAACATTAGACTGACTCTTTCTCTGATGGTACAAGAAGGTTTTTCCAACACTGTCTCTATTCTTGGTTCAATTTTACTCTCAGTGCAACTGCTGAAGTCTGCCTCTAACGAAGGAAAACAAACATTGGGAAAATATGTCTTTGATGAAGCAAAATAGACATTGAAAAATTCTGCCTTTAATGAAGCAATCAAGTTTCTTGTCAAACTAAGTTTGACCAGTTGCCTCTGATAATTTGCCTCCAGAGATAGAAGCAAGCATTTGAGTTCATTTGCCTCTAATACACAAACGTAACAAGAATTCTTCTATCTCTAACTCTGAAAAGCGTAACAAGAATTCTTCTGCCTCTACCTCTTATATTCTCATCAAGCGTTTGACTCTGAACTATTATATATCCTCTAGAAAGTCAACGCTCTGGAAAAAGTAACACCCAGACAAAGTCAACGTTCTAAAAAAAAGTCAAAACTTTGACAAAGTCAATCTCTCTGGTCCAGTAAACTTGCCTCTGGTCATTGCTTCTGGTCTAGTTATTATGTCTTTGGTTGCTCCATGCTTCTAGTCAAGTAAAACTACTTCTGGTCATTGCTTCCAGTCAAGAAATCGTGTTTTTGATGTTCTTGCCTCTAGTCAAGTAAACCTGCTTCTGATACACGTGCTTCTGATCAAGGAAGTATACTTCTAGTATACGTGTTTCTGCTCAAGAAATCATGATTCTGGTGTTCTTGCCTCTGGTTAAGAAATCATGCTTCTGGTTTTTTTGTGCCTCTGATCAAGTACTTTTGCTTCTGTTTGTTTTATGATTCTGATTAAGAACATTTTGTTTCAGCCAAACTGAAATCAAAATACTTCGAAAAAAATTCTAAGTTTTAGTTTTATGCTCAACGTTTAGAATGGATCTCAACGGATCTATTTTTGAAGACATTGAACCACCATGCTGAAGGACAACAAGACCATACCATGAAGGACACAAGGCCATTCCATGAAGGACATCAGTCATACCTTGAAGTACAAAGGAAACGTTGTAATTGCTTCTATAAATAACACGCATGTTCTAAGTTCAAATAAGACATAACAACTTACAACATTCTTTCAAAGTGAAACAATTTCAAATTAACAAGCAAACATTGAGTTAGAAAAATTGTCAAATTTATGTAAGTGTTAATAAAGAAAAATATGAGAGCTTATCTTACAAACACCCTCTAATTAGACAGAAAATTCTACAAAACCACAAACACTTATTCTGTTGTAACCAAAACCAGTGGTGGCTGATTGTGTTCCTCAAATGCTTGACGACACTAAGCTGAAAGTTGAGAAGACTTGTTAGAACTTGTAAACTCATTCTGGTAGTGGCTGCCCTTTCCTCAACAACTTTACGGTACAAAGTTGGAGGTGAGAAGATTGAACATAGTCATTGTGACTAACCAATTGTTCAAGTGTAAGTTCTAATTACAGTGGATTAAATCTTTCGAAAGAACGAACTGGACGTAACTACTAAGTTAGTAGTGAACCAAGATAAATTGTTGAGTTATTTATTTTATCACTTAAATTTTTTAGTCATTTGAAATATTTTTCAAAATAATAAACACAATTCAAATCCTCTTTTTCTTGTGTTTCTTGACCAACAACATTAACCTGCAAATAAATGTTAGCCAATAAAGTCCTACACTCCTCCACTAATTTCTCCTCCCACACAAACAATTATCTTTGTCATCTCCACCCTTGAACACCTTTGAGTCGCAACAACTCTTACATGAACTCTACATTTTTCTCTTGATGTAAAGACAAATAAAATAACATATTAAACTTCTCACACAAAACCCCACCAACCAACTATGGATCATTCCAAAACAAAGTATTGACATTGTTGAAAGATTAAAGCATGTTTAGTGGAAAAAGTGTATAGATTTTGAAAAGAGTTGACTACTTTGAAACTTTCTTACTCGTTGCAAAAAATACTAAAATTTGATTAGTATTTGATTGTGGCATCGATCAAAATATTTTGAAGATCTATGTAAAGAAGTATATATAAAGATACCACAGTCAACTTAAATATTTTGAATACTCTATTTTAATTTTAAAATTGGGGTTATAATAAAAAATTGTAATTTTAATAATTAAAAAAGGAAAAAAAAATTTTAATTTTTATAAAATTTCAAAATTTTGTTTTTAATCCTTTTTAAAAAAATCCCCAACTTCTTAGCTCCTAAAATATTTTTTATTCACTTGTACTCTTTATTTTGAAAAGTTCTTATAAAAATTGATACTTTTATTCCCTAAAAAATTTCTATAAAATAAAAATAAAAAACTAAAAAAAAATAAAAATAAAAATTTAGAAACTAAATTTAAAAGATTATAGTTTATTAGAAACTAAAAATATATTATACCTAGAAAAACCATCTCCATTTTATTATATTGTATAAAAAAATATGAAATTATCACTAATTAAAAGTCTTGTGAAAACTTAGAAGTACTCACCCATTGGCGAGCGTGATACCACACGGGTTGCAAGGATCCCTGAAACCTTCTATTGTATTCTTGTTAAAGATAGCCGATAGAGTTTGAGAAAAAAATCCCATGTTAAAACTCTAACTACTAACATAGTAAAATAGTATAATAACCACTAACATTTTTTTATTAAAAATATCATAGATTTTTCTACAATCGAAGATTTTTCTATTCCCTACAATCGAAGATTTTCTATTCCCTGGACTTTTGTTGACTTATCGTCTTATCCGCGTCAGAGATGGAAACGCGGCATTACACGTTAATAAGTCTTGTTTTTATTACCTTTTAAAAAAACTTTTTTTTTTGGCTTTTTTTTTTTT
>JBBPBO010001985.1:70161812-70174861 GCA_037974295.1 Cicer cuneatum | reverse complement strand
TTTTTTATATTTGTATATGAAATGATGGCGAGATTTTAAATTCAAATTCATCACGTGTTATTTAGTTTAACAATATTAATATTTAAGTTTTTTTTTTTAGTCTTTGTTGAAATGAAACATACTTCAACTTTTAAATTTTTGAATGATTTTTTGTAAGCATATTTAGAATATTGTTATAAATTCATTCGCAAAAATATAAACTTTTTTAATTTGGAATGAATTAGATATGAATTTTTTTAATATTATATATTCAAGATAAAAATGTTTAAAATATGGACTTATAAATCAATTTTTGAACTTATTTTTTGCAGATGAAATTTTTATAGTGTTGTAAATATATATACAAAACAATCGTTCAAAAATATATGTTGATGCTTCGACATAGATTAAAACAAACTATTAACATAATAATTTAATTTTGATGGGACTCAAATATATGATTTTGTTTATTGAAACTAAAAACAAAAATACAAAATCTTATAAAAACTAATAACTTATTTAAGTCTTATTTTAATAGCTAAACTTTTCAAATCTAAGGTTAGATTTATCGGTCTTTTAGATTTTATTTTTTTCCTTAAGCCGTGGGATTTAATTTGATTTTAAAATCAAGTCCAAAGACATTCAATTTATTGGGTTAGATTTGGATAGTTGTCGATTGTTAATTATTTTTTTATATTCACATTATACTTTGTTTAAGATATATATACAAGAGACATATCTAATAAAAATGACTAATTATTCAACCCTAAATTACATCTTTTCCCATTATCTACAACTACCCTCTAACCTTCTGCAGCCACCATCAATGACCCATTGCATGCTAACCCAAGTCCTCTTCGTTTCTCTTCATCTTTCTCTCAACTTAACCCCCTAATCTTCTTCACCTCTTACGACTATTTACACCTCCATGGTTGAGAAGAATTAAAAATTGAATATTGATTCTTCGAGGTCCAGCTTTGATAGTTTGCATTCTACAACAACTATTTTTTATCAGCTTCATCTCCTCGAATGATCATGTTCTTTTTCTCCAATTGGCAAACATTTGATGTAGCATTGTGAGACAAACTACATGTCAACATGAAATGACTTTATCTTCCCATTCACAAGTGGGAATTTCATATTGAGATGTGGAGTAAACATTATTTCTCTTAGTGCGTTCAATATTGGCCTCCTAATTATTATATTGTACGCTAAATTGCATCCATCTACACACAATTTTGCTTGGATGGTTTTAGTTTTAATGTCACCAGGGAAAGTTAAAACTACGTATATCTTATAAATCATGAGTTTATTAAATTTTTTATTCAGAAATAAAATTAATAAAAAAAAATTAAAATGCTGATGTGGTTTATCACTTTTGCACTTTTTTAAAAAAACTAAAAAAAAATACGATTAAAATGTTCATATTTTCTAAAATAAACTATTAAAATATTATAATTAAATAAAATAAAGGAATAAAAATATAATTTTGTTTATAATTCCTTATTATGTCAGCAATGTTCATGTCATTTGTTTATTGGTTTGTTATGTACCGGGTAAACCCTCAAACATTTGACATAAATACCGATAGGTGTCTTTTTTTATTAATTTTAAATTACTTAGTTTCGCTTTTTTGTTTTTTAGATGATATGATGAAATAAATTCGCACATAATTACGATATTTTTGGTCTGAATACAAAATATGATATATTCACTTTAACTATATCAATATTTTTCAGTTGATTTAAGCCTAACAGATTGAATGACGATTTCTTTTATATTAAAAATTTAAATATTTAATGCATGTTTGATGAGCTATTGGGAATATAATAATATTTTTATCTGATTTTTTTATACTTTTAAACGTGTGTTCCAAATTTTAAAAATAAAAATTGAAAAATATAAAAAAAAAATTTAAAATATTTCTATTTTTTAAAAATAAAATTTAATTTATAACATTTATTTTTTGGCGCTAACACTAGGTTGCATTTCAATGATGCGACCATGTGAAGAAACTTTTATTTTTTAATTACATAAGATCATATCTTGAATATGCGACCATGTATTAAAATTTTCTATTTTTTAAATAGTAAAACTAATTAAAAAATAAAAAAATAATTAAAAACCAAATATATATTAATAAATAAAGCATAGTCTTAATACTCTTTATATATTGTCCATTGATGCTATAATACGACTACTATTTAGATGATCTTTCTTTTAATACTCCGCATTTTAAAATTGTAAGATAATATATTGCCTTCATATATGGGCAAGTATCGGGTATAGCGCAAACTCGTGGAAGACTTTTAGTACAATATCACCTTGTGCACAACGAGTAGAAGCATCAAATGGCTGTGAACCTCTTCCTATTGTCGTTTGTCCTTATCTCTATCCACATACACTAAGCCCAATTCTTACGTTGAGGTTGTTCAGTTAAACTATTTGATTGAAGCTATGAAATTTGAGCTTACTACTCTTGAAAACAATGGTATATAGGTGATCTACCACCTAGTTTCAAACCCATAAGAAATATATGGATCCATAAAGTCAAGCATAAAAAAGATAGCATTGTTGAGCGCTTTAAGGCAAGATTAGCAGCCAAAGGCTACAATTAAATTGAGAGCCTAGATAATTTTGACACATTTTCCCTAGTGGCTAATTTCACAACACTCATATTAGTCCTTGTCTTGGCCTCAATATTTACCATACTCCATCTTTGTGGGGGTTGTTAGAGGATCAAGGTTCATCACCCTTAGATCAACCCAATGAAGATAAACCATTGATTGTCAGTTAGAGACTAGCTGGCTAGATGGTTATGAGCTAGTTACAACTAAGATAGTATCTTCTATATGTTAGAAAAGGTAGATTATAGTACACTTGACTTACTCTTGTATATAAAAGTTATAACTCCATGTTATGAAATCAATAAGATCATTTTTGCCTTTTGTGTTTTTCTCATTCAGTTATGGAATCTCATACATTCAATAATAGACATTCCTATACTAGCAATTAATTATTAATTTCTAACTAACTTCTATACATTGAAAATCTTTCTACGATCTTTCATAAAATGAAAGGTTAAATCTTTGTCACTATAATATTATATCCAGGCCGTTTTCTCTTATAATAGTACCTCTTAATAAAAAAATTTGTTTATAAAAAAAGTAACAACCAGAAGAAAATGCAACCTTTAGAATAAATAACTAATAAAAGTGGGGCACGTGATGTGCGCAGTGAAATATGATAAAATTATTTCTTCAAGTCATATAAATTTCTATGATTGTTTTTAGTGAAGTTGTTAAAAAGTTTAATAGAAAAATATTATTTTTAAAATTATATATTCAACCTTTAAAAACTTAATTGTTATTATTTTCAACACAAAAACTTAATTATTGAAATTTGTTGACAAGACCTTTGTTTTATTTATAAAGAAGTAACTATCATTTTTTTATAAAAAACAATTTACAATGATTGTTGATATCAAATTGGTTTGGTTGTTGGTATACAGATTACTGTGATGACATAATGATAGCACCCAAAAGAAACTATGTTCTATTTTCTAACATTATCTTCAAGTATCTTGCAATCTTGCCATTTCACCATCAACTAAAAGAAAAATACGTTCTTAACATAAATTAATTATACTTTTACCAAAAATAAATTGATTAAATAAAAAATCTGTTTCCTTATTTTTAAAATTACTATTGACAAATAATTTTTCATACTATTTGGAAGGATCTTTTCATACTTAAAAACCATTTTTTTTATAGTTATCTTAAAATAATTCTTTTTTCATAAAGCGTTTTAGAATAATTCTGAAAATTAAACACAGCCCTTCATTTTTATTTTTTTTTTAAATATTCTACTTTGAAATTTATATATTAAAATGTTCTACTTTTTTGGACTTTCAAGATATCGCATCCCCAATCTACTACCTTCTAATTTTATTTAAGTTTTATTTTAACAAAACAATATATAGTAAGAGGTCGCATCTCTGAAATGCAATCATCTAAAAAAAATAAAAGGTTATAGTTGGCTGCATCTCGGGTATGCAACATCCTACTAGAGACAAAAGAAATTATGATTTTGGTGGTAGCAGGGCGAGAATGCAGCTTCTTTAAAGTGAAAAAAAATAAAACATTTTGTTATATAAATTTTTGAATAATATTTTAAGATGTTTTTTTAAAAAAAAGAGAATATAAAAGAAAAAAAAAACCCTCATCTACTGCCATAAAAACTGAAAGAAAAGAAATAAATATATATTTAAAATCACATACATATATCTTTAAAAAGACATAAATATTCTTAGATAAAAAGTGATATTATTAAACGAATATAATTGCAATAAAGGAAAATCTGCTACATTGCATAAAGGGTTATTTGGGTCAATTTGCTTTAATTTTTATTTTATAAGTCTTTGTTTCCAAATTGAAAAGAAGCCTTTTGCATTTGGGTCTCACAAAAGAAATTTCATTAATGTAGTTTTAAAAAAGTTTAATTATATTTTTTGTCATTTTAATTTTATCAATTTTAAAATTGGTCATATATTTTAAAACTCAATAGTTTTAGTGATTCTCTTAAATTTTTAAACTAAAAAATTGTTATTTGACATATTTTAAACGATATAACATATAATATACGAATGATACGGTAATATTGAATAATTGATACGATAAAATTGTAATAAAATCCTCTAAAAACTACCTTTTTAATTTATGAAATTATTCATTTTTATAATTTAATAAATAATTTATAAATAATTAATATATCTAAATATTTTTAGATTATAAAATCGCATGTCACGTTGTTAAAAATATCTTAAATTATTATTTTTTTAATTAAATTTTTTTGAAAAATAGACAAAACCGTCTGCTTTTGAAAATGGAAATTAATTTTACGAATTGATATAAATAAAGATATCAAATTTTAAAAAAATAGAAACACGAATTTTAAGATAGTCTTTCGTCCTCCATTTTTCTGGCTACCGTAAAAGCAACATGCATTTAAATTTTATAATAATCTGATTCATTGGTTTATACTCCCTCTAATATTAGAGTTATGGTGGGTTTTAAGTAAGGGCTCTAATAAGTCTCACACCCATGTAACATCTATTATAACCCTTCTTGGATATAATATAAAATAATATTAATGGTTGGAATTTTGATGATCCCGGTTGATTTGAAAGATACAATTCTGCCCCAAAATACGTCTTTTTTAATTTAGTAAATAACGTAAAATTTTAGAAATTGCCATTCAGGTCCTTTTTTGCTTCTTATAATTTCATAAATAACTTTGTCTGCTTTTACTTCAGAAATCAATAAATCAGATACCTTGTGCTATGTTGTATGAAGCTTGGGAGTACTTTCCTTCAAAGTTCTCACCTTTGAACCAACCTGAAAATTTTCTTTATTTGTTTTTTGTTGGTATATTAGTTTCGGGAAATAAAAAAAGTTAAATTTATAGATTTGTTGGATCATCGGTTACCATATATTAGTTGAATAACGAACAAATCTTAGTAGACACAATTTTAGATTAAAAATATTTAGACACACATAAAAAAAATTGAAAGAGAAATAATTTTGTTATATTATTTAATTTATTTTATTTTATTTTTTATTTTATTTTATTTTATTTATGTGTAGACCAAGTGGAGTATTGGATTATGGGGTGCTGGTTGTTTTTTCTTTCTTTTTCTTCTAATGGTGTCTAGAATGTTAGCCGCATTTCCAGCTCGGGTGTCCACTTTAGGAAGTAATTGTCAGATTAATTAGAAGTTTAATTGTTGATTTAGTCTTTTAGTTTGATAATAAACGTGGCAAAGAATAGGTTAGAATATTTAGATTTCAATTTGGTTGTTAGGAGACCGAGTAAACAGGCGCGGAATTCTGCTTCTGGCCGCGTTTTCTGCTTCTGGTTAGTCTGTTGTCCGTTTCGTCTGGTGTACCGTACCGGTTCGTCTGGTACTTCTGTCTTTGTGTTTTTGGCTATTTAAAGGCTCCAGTTTTAATTAAAAAATAATTATTCCATTTTCCAACATTGAATTATTTACTCCAAGCATTTTAACAATTGGTATCAGAGCTTCGAAAGAGGCCTGATAAACGTGAGAGTGTGTAAGGACGAGTGAAGTCCAGAACAAACACGAGAGATTGAGTGTGTGAGTAAAACACAAAAGAAATTAACATGTCAACCTCAGAAAGGTTCGTGCAGCCGTCCATTCCCAAATTTGATGGCCATTATGATTACTGGTCAATGACAATGGAGAATTTCCTTAGGAGCAAGGAAATGTGGAATTTGGTGGACGAAGGAATTCCAGCACCAGCAGTTGGAAATACACCAGCAAGTGAGGCTTAGAGAAAGAGTGTGGAGGAAGCCAAACTCAAAGATTTAAAAGTGAAAAACTATCTGTTCCAAACTATTGACAGAGAAATACTGGAGACAATACTTAACAAGGAAACATCAAAAGCAATCTGGGATTCAATGAAATAAACGTATCAAGGATCCACAAAGGTACGAAGAGCACAACTTCAAGCCTTGGTTCGTGGAGCTGGATGAACAATTCAGTCATTCTGTAAAACTGGGAAATAATCTCAGAATGTCAGTGAAAGGGAAGGGCAACATCAGACTTGAAGTAGAAGGTGCAACTCAAGTAATCTCTGAAGTCTATTATGTTCCTGAGTTGAAAAACAATTTGTTGAGTATGGGTCAACTACAAGAGAAAGGATTAACTATCCTGATACAAAATGGAGAATGCAGACTTTATCATTCTAAAAGAGGACTAATCATGCACACACGCATGACCTCTAATAGAATGTTTGTTGTTCGAGCCAATGTTCTGATGGATACATCTTCTGCATGTCTGAATGTGAGCAGTGATGATACTGGTGACTTGTGGCATAAGAGATATGGTCACCTGAGTATTACCAGTCTGAATTTACTACACCAGAAGGAACTTGTCATAGGACTTCCCAAGTTTCAGATGTCAACATATGTATGTACAAGCTGTATGAAAGGAAAACAACATCGGAAGATCATTCCAAAGAAAAGCAAATGGAGAGCAACTCAGAAGCTACAACTTGTACACTCAGATATTTGTGGACCTATCACTCCAAAGTCATATGGTAACAAAAGGTATCTACTAACCTTTATTCATGATCTGAGTCGCAAGCTCTGGGTTTACTTTCTGAATGAAAAGAGTGAAGCTTTCACAACATTTAAAAGCTTCAAAAATATTGTGGAGAAGGAGTCTGGTCTATCCATTTGTGGACTAAGAACAGACAGAGGAGGAGAGTTCACCTCCAAAGAATTCACAGAATTTTGTAGACTCGAAGGTATCAAGAGACAACTGACTACAGCCTATACTCCTCAACAAAACGGAGTTGAAGAACGTAAAAATCATACCATACTTAACATGGTGCGATGCTTGCTAGAAGACAAGAAGATGTCAACTACATTCTGGCCAGAAGCTGTGAGAACGACATGCCACATTCTTAATCGAAGTCTTACTTCTGCTGTAAAGAACAAAACACCAGAAGAATGTTGGAGTGGAGTTCAACCTGATGTTGATCATTTCCGAGTGTTTGGATGTATAGGAAATGTACATGTACCAAATACAAAGAGGTCAAAGTTGGATGCACGAAGTCAAGAGTGTGTGCTGATAGGGTACAGTGAAGAGTCTAAGGGATACAAAATGGTCAATCCGACTACAAAGAAGGTGATAATTAGAAGAGATGTTGTGTTTGAAGAAAGAAAAAGCTGGGCTGGAGAAAGACAGAAGGAGAAACTAATGATGACATTCTTGACTGGGGAGAAACTGATGAAGAAACATATGCCTCCAGTGATGAAGAAAGCGAAGGAGAAGAAGAATCTGGTCAAAGTAGCACTGCCAGTGATTCTGCTTCTGGTCACAGTAGTATCTCCAGTGATACTACCACACCTACACTTCCAGAAAGAAGAGTCACTCGAGCTCCAAACTATCTTCAAGACTATATAAGTGGAGAAGGACTATCAGAAGAAGATGAAGAGGTACAAAATTTAGCACTGTTTATATCCTCTGATGATCTTGTTTATTATGAAGAAGCAGTAAAATTGAAAAGATGGAGGGATGCAATGGATATGGAGTTCAATGCTATTGTAAAGAATGAAACATGGGAGCTTGTTGATGCACCAAAGGAGGCCAAAGTAATTGGTGTAAAATGGATCTATAAAACCAAATTAAATGAGAAGGGTGAAGTAGATAAGTGTAAAGCTCGTCTGGTGGCTAAGGGATATGCATAGGAAAAAGAAGTAGACTATAATGAAGTTTTTGCTCTAGTTGCTAGGTGGGATACTATCAGAACAATGATAGCTCTGGCAGCAAGAAATGGTTGGACAATTTTTCAGCTTGATGTCAAAAGTGTTTTTCTTCATGGTGAGCTGAATGAAAATGTTTACATTACTCAACCTCCAGGGTATGTAATCAGTGGGGCAGAGAAGAAAGTATACAAATTGAAGAAAGCACTCTATGGTCTAAAGTAGGCACCAAGAGCATGGTTCAGCAAAATTGAAAGCTATTTCATTAAGGAAGGGTTTAAGAAAAGCAGCTATGAGCACACCTTGTTCATCAAAAGAGAGGAAAAGAACAAGATCCTAATTGTAAGTCTCTATGTTGATGATCTTATTTTTACTAGCAATGATCCAGTTATGATAAGTGAGTTCAAAAAGTCTATGAAAAAGAAGTTTGAAATGACTGATCTGGGCAAGATGAAGTATTTTCTGGGAGTTGAAATACGGCAGAACTTCAATGGGATTCACATTGGTCAGAAGAAGTATGCTGAAGAAGTTCTAAAAAGGTTTGGTCTGGAAAGTTGCAATGGAGTCAAGAATCCCTTGGTTCCAGGAAGCAATAGACTGACAAAACAAGAAGATGATAAGAAGGTAGATGCAACCTTGTTCAAGCAAATGGTGGGAAGTCTTATGTACATGATTGTCACAAGACCTGATTTAGCCTACAGTGTTTGTCTAATAATTCATTTTATGGCCAACTCGATGGAGTCTCATATGATGGCAGCTAAGAGAATTCTGAGATACATCAGTGCTACTACTGAGTTTGGTGTATTCTACCAAAGGGGATGTAAGGATGAGTTGCTTGCCTACACGAATAGTGACTATGTAGGAGATCTGGATGATCGAAAAAGCATCTCTGGGTATGTTTTCATGTTAAGTGGAGGAGCAGTAGCTTGGTCATCAAAGAAACAGCCAGTTGTGACACTTTCAACCACAGAAGCAGAATATGTGGCAGCTGCTTCGTGTGCATGTTAGTGTATTTGGTTGCAACAAATACTTAAACATATTGGAGGCACTCATAGTAGATGTGTTAAGATACTATGTGATAATTCTTCCACAATAAAACTTGCAAAGAATCCAGTCTTCCATGGTAGGAGTAAGCACATTGATGTCAGATTTCATTTTCTAAGGAATCTCACTAAGGATGAAGTAATTGACTTGGAATACTGTGGTACAAGTGAGCAGTTGGCTGACATTATGACTAAACCAATGAAGCTGAAAGTGTTTGAGAAACTCAGAAAAGCACTTGGAATGAAGTCAACTGAAGAAATAAACTGAAATGCCTCTGACATGTTCAGTTTAGGGGAGCGATTGTTGGCCGCATTTCCAGCTCGGGTGTCCACTTTAGGAAGTAATTGTCAAATTAATTAGAAGTTTAATTGTTGATTTAGTCTTTTAGTTTGATAATAAACGTGGCAAAGAATAGGTTAGAATATTTAGATTTCAATTTGGTTGTTAGGAGACCGAGTAAACAGGCGCGGAATTCTGCTTCTGGCCGCGTTTTCTACTTCTGGTTAGTCTGTTGTCCGTTTCGTCTGGTGTACTGTACCGGTTCGTCTGGTACTTCTGTCTTTGTGTTTTTAGTTATTTAAAGGCTCCAGTTTTAATTAATAAATAATTATTCCATTTTCCAACATTGAATTATTTACTCCAAGCATTTTAACATGGAATTCTGGTTCAACTCAGAAAATGGATCCTAGGAGTAAGCATAGGAGCAATGGTGGAGAAGTGAGTATTAAATCCTTAAAATTGACAACTTTCTAAAATAACAAAACCGTCAGCGATAATAGCCACTATATCGGGTTATTTATGTGGCGCACTGGCGGAGAGTATGTAAGAACCATCACTCACCTTTTATACTAAGTTATTTTTTACGAAAATTAAGAAAAAGTTTCAATCGAAAACATTACAATAATCTTATCAAATTACTTCATTCCCTTTAGAATGATAATCACTTTAATTAAAAAAATTCAAAATTAACGTGGTTTTCAACTTTTAAAGAAATTTTAATTATTATTTTTCATTTCATTATTGTAATGTACACCATTTTTAAAATAATGATTCAACGTTATATTTATGATAGGGAAAAATAAACCAATAATAATAAATATAATTTAGTAAAATAATTTTTAATTTTTTTTAATTATTATATTTCTTAATATATGTACAAATACATTAAAGAACACTCATTCTAAAAGAAACAATAATTATATTTAATTATTAATATATTCATTATTATTATAATAATGATAAAATAAAGTATAATAATTTGAAAGTGGTGTACTTATATTAGTAACTAAAAAGTTCATTTGAAATAAAATAATTAATTCTACAATATACTATATAAAATGACACTTTTTTTAAATAAATTAGGTTGGCCTTTTTTTTACTTAATAAATTAGATTGGCCTGCTTAACTATAAATTTGTATTACTAATACTAACATTTTCTTTAATTTAATTATATTGATCTATATCAATTTTTTTATATATTTAAAGGTATTATAAAAAGAACATTTTGTAATATCATATATTTTCTCTATCTTATAATAAATGATCCATTTGCACACATAAAAATTGTTTCAAAAACAACGATCATTTCAATTTTAATTTAATTTTTTTAATTTTATAATTTAATTAATATTATTTACATAATTTTCAGTACAATATATTCTACTATATATTTATAATATGATTAATACTTAACAAAAATTATTTGATAAAATAAATATTTTCTCTTTCATTTATTCATATTTTTTTTAATATATACAAAATAATCAAATAGCTCATTCATTCTGCAATGAATGAATGAATGAAATATTAGATTACATCTTTCAACAATCCTCTAAAGGTAGCTTCGACAAAAATTTTTCAAAAACTTCTAAAATATATCTTCAAATTAATTAATTCAAAAATCAAAGATTGATCTAAAATTCAATCAAATACAAAGCCAACAAAATTATTATTAAATATTACATAAAATTCCACCGTAATAAATATACATTAACTAATAAAATATTTTTGGATGGACCAATACACGTAAGATGAGAAATTAAATAAGAAACTATATCATCTAAAATCGAATTCATTATCTTTCTACCAAAATAAACATGTCAGCTTTACAAAAATATACATCCAAACAAAATTGGTGGGCCATGGTAGACAGATAAGACCACGCGCCCAGCCCACGTCAGCATCCGATCCAAAAGACAAAAAAACAAAAATGATGTACGAGTATTCCGGAACTAATAATTTATAATTTTTATAAAAGGAAATGAAATAATCTGTCTCATCAAAAATAAAGAAAAAGAAGAAAATGGAAATCGTTTGTATCTATCAAAAGAGTGTCACATGTAAATGTCCTTCTTAGATGTGCTGTATTGGTTAGAGGAGTTCAATTTCTCTATTTTTAAATCTCAAAATATATAGCCACGAGGAAAACGAGAGAGGCTGGTCCAGCCAAGTAAAATAAGTAATGGTTAATCAAAGTTTTTCACCTCTTGAAGATTAAGAACAATTAACAAAATTCCTGTAAACAAAGAGAGAAGAAGATTAAACAAAAAAATTTCTCAACATAGGCAAATTAAGGAATTGACGCCCTCGTAATAATTTGTCTTTTTGTTGTAAAACAATTAATTATTTCATTCATAGTAAAAATATCGAAAACTTTTTTTCTTTATCATGGATAAAAATATTCAAGTAGCAACCAAATTGGTCAAGGTGGTAAGTGTCCTCAAACAAGTGCTCAATGATTCGATATTTGGCTTTTGTATATAGAGAAAAATTGATTGCTAGAAGATGATTTATCTTATATGTCTCACGAATTTCTAAAATTTTGTACATGTTAACTAAAAAAAAATCAAAGTAATCTAAGATGAAGATCCCAACTTCTACATCTTTTCTTCTTCAATTTTCTTTGCATTAGTGGGAAAGGAATATCATTTTGTTGAAGAGGAAGGTGGCAATTTGGCAATATGATGGAAATGATTGATAACATTAAAAGGAATTATTGGGTCATATGGTTTATTAATTGAGTATATAAAAGGAAAATTTTAACTTTCTCGTATTGGTGGAATAGTTTTATATCTTGTCTTCGTGAAAACGTCTATTGTTTGTAATGGATTTAATGTACCCTTTAACTTTAACTAATAAATTTTTTTTTTATAAAAAAAATGAAGATGAATCATATTAATTTTCTCTTCAATTTTAATTTTTTTTTATTATATCCCAACTTTGCATATAAATCCAAAAGTGGTTATACCCATCTTTTTTTGTTCACTAGCCAAATATAAATCTTCACCCTCCGACCTTCCGTGATTTTTTTCAATTATTCATCACATTATAATGTATGGTAATAATTATCGAAAAAATAAATAAGTATGGTTATATTTTTGTAAGTAAAAAAACAACTGGTGATATTTTTCATAATAGAAATTTATGGAAATTTTTATGTTAAAAACTTGTACCAATTTTTTTTATTTATACTAGTAATAATACATAAAACTGAACACAAGTTTGTTGCATTAATAATAATTAAAAATGCTAAAAGAAATTAATTCTGATGAATAAAATACAATACGATAAATTAATTTTCAATATTATCTTATATTGTCTATTTAGTTAAAATTCTTATTATAAATATGGGTCAGATTAAAAACCAACACGATAGAATAACAACAATAATTTACTCAATTAACTTTATAAACTAAAGTAAAATATAATTTAAAATATAAAAAAATTGAAACAT
>JBBPBO010001985.1:70128910-70161670 GCA_037974295.1 Cicer cuneatum | reverse complement strand
AATTGAAACATAGTAAAAAACAGTAGAACTTGATATTAAATTCAAAAATAATTAATAATTTTAAAAAAATATGTTTGATTTTACATAAGGGTAGTTTAATATCAATTTATATAATTTAATAAATTATTATTCAAAATATGAATATTGATTTCAATTTTAAAAATAAATTAAATATTTTTTACAAAGATTTTTTTTTACAATATATATATATATATATATATAAAGGATGTAACATATTTTTTATTTAGTAATGTCAATAAATTTTTTTAAATATAAAATTATTAAATTATTTATCTAATATTTTTTTTATCATTTATAATATTTAATAGCATTACAAGTTGATTTTAAAAAAAGATTAATTATTTTACAATGTTATTTTTAGTTATATAATGGTGATGTATAGAATAAATTAAATAATATTATCATATATATACATTGACAACAATATAGGATAATATTATTTTATTGGCTAAATAGCACTCGTGGTTCTTTAACTTAATTTCAGTTAACGTTTTAGTCATTTATCTTTTTTTTTCTCCATTTGGTCATTTATTTTAATTTTAATTAACAATTTGATCCTTTATGTTTTAAAATGTCAACAATATTATCCTTTTTTTTTACAAAAATTCAAAAAACTCACAAAATTTTCAAACAAAACCCATAAAATTAATTATATTCTTTAATATAATACAAATTTTATCAAATGCGTAACTCAAATCTTCAAATAAACACATACAAAAATTTCATCAAATTTCATTTATTTGATATTGTTAGAAATTAAAATATGAGTTTATTTGAAGATTCGAGTTTCAAATTTGATGAAATTTGTATTATATTGAATAATACAAATAATTTTATGGGTTTTGGTTGAAAATTTTAATGAATTTTTTGAATTTTTGTAAAAAAAAAAAGATAACATTGTTGATATTTTAAAACATAAAGGATCAAAATGTTACTTAAAATTAAAATAAACGACCAAATTAAATAAAAAATAAACACTTAAAAAACAACAAGTGATATTTAACCTATTTTATTTTAACATTATTTTTGCATATCTTTATCTAGCGTTGACAACAATATAGTACTTTTTCTCATCATTGATTTCTGAGAAGAGAGTAAGTATAAATGAAAAAAATGGGAAACGTAAAAATAATTTTTGTATAAATTGACGGAGTCATCGAGGATAGAGCTATGCACACAACTAGCACGATGCGTCGAATCGACGATGATTAGATTACTCATTATTATTATTATTATTATATTATATTATTATTTTTATTATTTATTGATAAAATTATATTACTCATTATTGAGAGCATCGTGGTATGGTACTTATGGTTGCCGCTAATCTATCTTGTTTTTTTAGCTGAGCTGTCGTTTTCTCCACATCATCGATCACGTGCTGTGTTATCATTTATGTACTTTCATTATTATCCATCTACCTGCATGCAACTTATTGGACGTGGAAAAAGAGAATAACATCCAAAGCGATCATTTTCAGAACTATAAAATAATATTACTTTGCAGATTGTCGTAAATATAAAATATACGTGTCCCTATGGTAAAAAATAAAATAAAAGTTTGATACACGTCCTTTCATAACCATCTATAAATTATATTTCGTTTTTTGGAAAAACAAAATATATATATATATATAACTAAATTATGAAAAATACATAGATCCAAACTTGGCGCACATCACGCCAAACAAGACAGCACAAGAAATACCAAACTAAACACGAGTGGTGTTATAAAAAAACCTCCACCAAAGAGAAGACACTTTAATTAGTTTTTCATTTTTGTTGGATAATGATAAAATAAAAATAAAGTGGTTTTGAGATAATAATAATAATAATAATAATAATAATAATAAAATTCTACTAATTAAAGTATGACTTTCACATTTATAATCAAAGTGGAAAAAATAATAATTTATAGAGTAGGGTGAGTAATTTTAATGATTGATGAAAAACTAATTACTATTATTCTAACATATTTATTATCTTATTATATATGCTATCAATTGTTCATTTTTCTCATCTATAATCAAAGTGTAGTAACATAATATCTTGCTGTTGGAAGTTTATTTTTTCTTCATACCCATTTTCAGAAGTTTATGGATAATTTTTCTCCATTAAAATTTTTATCAAATAATTAAAGTGTAGTAAGAAAATGAAGTTGCAGAAAATCAGAATAATTTTAAACTACCAATGGGGTACCAACTAAATTATTAAACATTTATGGACAGATAGATGTCTCAATGAAACATGTACCAAAACTCCAAAAAGTATTTCCTCAAAAAAAACAACTCAATAAAATATGAACATATTTTTTCTCAGTATAAATAATTTCCATAGTATAAGTAATAGTATAATACTACTACTAACTTAGTAAGCATCTTTTCATCACGTGCAATCATTTTTCTGCCAACATTTGATGGCACCATTTTTGCTTTTCCTTGATCCAGTGACCGAGTTGTAATTTTATTATTCTCTCTATTCTTTTTAACTGTGAATTCATAATTTTTACACGTGTTAAAATTAAAAGAACTGTGAATTTATAGTTTTTACACGTGTTAAAATAATTAATAAATTTTATATTTTTAGTATAAAATTATTGAACTTATTTTATGACAATTTAAATAATTTTGTTTATCTTAAAAAAAAAGGATAAATATCATAATTAACTCTTACTGTTGTAATATTTTATTTGAATTTGAAATAAAATAATTTAATTATATCGACATTTTTAAAAAAAACTAAAGTCTTAAATAATTTATTATCTCGTTTTGTCTATTTATCTTTTTGTAATTAATCATATTAATAATAATATTAATTAATAATAATGAAAATTCACCATTTCACCTTATTCTCATGGCAAAACGAATATGATCCATCGGTCTAATCTGTTTAGTCCTTTTTTTTACGTGATGGGTTGATATTTTGAATACTGTAATTAATTGACTTTCCCTACTAAAACATGGGGCAATGAGCCGATGACGAGACAGTGCGAGTTGGCCAATCGGGTTTAAATTAAAAAATATGTATTTTTTTTACGGTTCTTTTTTTATTTATTTATAAGTTATAATTTATTTTTCAATTTTCTCCTCTTTATAAGAAAAAGAGTCATTTAAATTAATCATTATAGTGTCGTGCTTTTAACATCACATTTCTAATAATTTGTTAATTGGTAAACTGATGAACTTTTTATTTTGTATGTCTGGTTGATTTATTATAGGTTTTTTTACATTAATTGACAAAATATAGATATTTAAATGATAATTTTTATATTTTTAGTGGACTCAATAATCACATGTTTTAGTTTTCTTGAGTTGTGTTTATATTTATTTATTTTCATAAATTTATTATTGTTTTTTAAATAATTTAATTAATATTACAAAAAAAATTGACAGGACAATCCGTCATACCACCACCAAAATAGACGATATAAAACTTTTAATCTACACCTTTAATTGATTTGTTATGTCCTACTCTTTTTTGGATGAATTAATGACTAGATAAAATAAAATGAGACGAATTGATCCATTTTACCACTCTTAATCTCATATAGTAATATGTTTTCTCATATTGTGAAAAACAAACTCTTGAGTAAGATTCATTAATTAATATCTCAAGTGATTTTTTTTTGTTTTTACAAGATCTCAAGTGGATTTAAGAAATGTGAATCATGTGAGACAGGGTTAGCGAATTCGTGCAATTTGAACGATATCATAGGTCTCTTAATTACGAAGGATTTAAAAGAAAAATTACAAGATATTATAATTTTATACGTTAAATATTCTAAAATTTTATATTTATATTTTACATTTAAAATAAATATACAGTTTTTTCTCGTGATTTGAAGGTATTACTTTTATATTCCAACAAAATATCTAAAAATATTTATTCGAATCAGCTGTTCTCGGTTACATAAATATATACTTTAAAAAGAAGCTCTATTGATTGATATTCATTAATCATGATCTCAAGTGATTTTTTTTTGTTTTTTTGACAAGATCTTAAGTGGATTTAAGAAATATATATGCATGAATCGTGTGAGCTGCTTTCCGTTGCATAAACATATCATTAATGAATCCATGTGATTTTTTAATCTCCTCGATGTGTTCAGACTTAATTTACTATGTCAGATAATGACAGATAACATTTGTTTATAACAAAATGATATTTTAATTCCTTCCTCCTTAGGAAAAAAGTTATAATAGACATATAATTAAAGATACCGTTGCGTAAGTGTTTCTTTGGGTTTGAAGAGTACTATTTTCTACCAATAAACTAGGGTCTAGCTAAATAAGTTAAATACATATTTAGTGTACAATGAATTTGAGAATAATATTGGAGAGAACTAAAAAAAAAATACTATTTTCTTTTTTAAAAGGAGGAGATTACTATTTTCTTTAAAAAAATGAATGTTTTCTGCGCGTGATTGTGAATTATTTTGAAGATTTAAAATATATTTAAATATTGTCTCTTAAAAAAACGGAATTTATAAATACATAAGTTTTTGTAAAAAAAAAAATTTAAGTTAGCATCAAATCTTTAACCACACATTGAAGAGTCAAGAAATCTAGTTTTTTTTCTTTTCAAAATCATCTTTTATGTCTCAAGGAGAGAAATAGAGGGTATGAGTTTATTTGACAAAAGTATAACTTTTCAATCACTAAAATTAATCAGGTAGTTTTCGTAAAAAAAGAAAATTCACACACACTTAACAAAATAAGTATATACACGAATTAAGATTATATAGACGACTTCAATTTTAAGAATATTTTTATGGTGGTAATAAAATATTTATATACTATTTTAGTTTAGAGTAATAATATATATATATATATATATATATAAATATAATGAGATTATTGATTCAGACAATATTATAAAATATTTTATACATTATGAGTGGCTATTTAATAAAAAAGGAAATTAAATTTTTAACTGTGTGGCTTTATGGTGATAATACATCTAAAACTAACGCTTTAAACCTCTAAGAATAAATAAAAAAATTCTTAACAAAAAGACCTCTAAAGTATTTTGTACTTAATAAAATAATCTCATATTATAATATTTTAAAATATAAGTATAATATAAATTTATTTAAAATAAATATTATCTCAATAAATATTATATTAATTAATTTATCAATTAATAAAAAAATAGTATACAAAAGCGACTATATAGATTTAATAATTTATTTTAAAATATTTAAAAATTAATTTTTTATAAAGAAATTTATAATTTTATCAAAATGTTATTATAAACTTTAAAAAGAACCCTTCCTTAAATTCGTTCATTGTTTTATGCAAGTCATTTTCCTTCCATTACGAAGTACATGTTTTCATGTGTCTCAAACTTCAGACACAATGATCACACGTTTTTCTTGCGCTAATTGTAATTAAGTTTAAATATAGATTCTTTATTTCATTAAATAATATAAATTTAATTTAGTAAGAGAAATATTATTTGAACATATTTTTTGACATAAATACAAATACAAATACAATACTTATTTTCTATATATAGTATGATCATATAAATGTGGGTCATACTTTCTCCATCTCTTTCTCTTCTTCCATAAATATGTACTATAATATATTTGTATTTGTATTTGTGTCAAAAAATGTGTTCAAATAACATTTCTCATTAGTAAACAGTAATTGAGACCGAGAGTTACATTTATTTTTGTACTAAGAAGTATGGTTCAAATCAAATACTATATATCAAAGGCAAATTAAATTATATCATATTATCCTCTCTCATCTGTATTGAAGTTTCACCTTGTATTTGGAACAGCTGATTGTTACATGAATTTAAGGATCAGGGAAGGAAAAAGCAAAAATATAATATTAATTACATTTTCTTTTAATTTGAAAAAAAAATCCCACGTAAAATAATAATATCTATTCAATAAAAGAGTGAGAGTTGGAAAATAGATTTTAAAGAGTGTTATTAACGTTATTTAAGAAAAACAATTGATTTCAAATAGCAAAAAAAATTCTTTCAATTTATGATGAAAGGTTGGGAAGGGAAAATAATTAAAAAACTTATAAATGGAAGTAGTCGGACTTTTTTTAGATAATTGAGCATTTGAAATTAATGCATTAAACGTTTAAATCAATTTTACAATATCAACAAATAATAATAATTGTTTATATTAGTGATGCATCCTCATTAAACTTTTATAATCATGAATATTCCTTTAGTTAGTTAACTTATTTTGTTTCTTTTCGTTGCTCTTTGATCCGTAACTTTTTTATTTTATTTTAACGTATTTTACTTTTATTTTATTGTTAAAGTAAATACTTTAATTTATTAACTTTTTTATTTTTATTTTCCATGAATATTCTTAATTTTTTATAATCTTTTTTATTTATCTTTGATTTTAATTTAATGTTTATTTTCTCTTTTATATTTTATTTTATTTATCTTATCTTGTTTATAGTTAGAGGTATATTAATGTTATTTTATATACACACATTTTTATTTATTTTCATCATTAATTTTCTATCACTTTCTCTCAATTTCAAAACCACTAAGACTATGTTTGTTAAAAAACATAGCGGATGACAAATAAATTAAATGATAACCAGTGAACTTATAATTGATAAACTAATTGATTGAAATTGAATTGTTTGATAAAATTAATGATTGAATGAATTGAGAAATACAAAATAACATAAAAGCATGTTTTTAATTTATATAAAACATTTTAAACAATAAGATACTAAGGGTAAAAAAATTAGAAGACAAAAAAAGACATTGATGCTATAAATTCATAAAACAATATTGTATACTCGTGAGAGATACTCGTGAAAGAATGATGGTTACCTAACATCTTTATTTTAGAAATACAAACATATATACTATATGTTATCCATTATAAGCTAGCATTTTGCCTTTGCCAAACAAATAAACTTTTGTTTTGATAATTCATGATATTTCATTGGAAACATTCACCAAGCTACATAATAGTATAAACATCCGTTAATGACAATGTTCACAATGCAAGTTTTGTTAACAATTACTAAGGGTTTGTTTAATTTTCTTCACAAAAACTTTATTTTAATTTTTTAAAATTTAAAAACTAAAAACTTTGTTTGGATTGCTTATTTTTAAAAACTGTTTTGTAAAACTATTTTTAATATTATACTTTTTAAAACTAAAAAAGCAAAATAGATAAATAATGTTTTACTTTTCAATTTTCAGTTTTTTAAATTCTTTAGTCAAAAACTATTTTAAAAATTTAGATTACTAAATAGGTTTTCTCTTTTTCTCATATCTAAAACTGTTTTTAAAACAAGTATCTCAAACAAGTTTTTTCTTTAATTCTATTCTTTAAAACAATTTTTAAAATCAAATTTATAAAACAATTTTTAAAAATTAAAATGCAAAAGTGTTTCAAACATGTCATAAATAATCAACACTCTATTTTCTATTCATTTTGTCTTTTTCCTTTCCTCTATTTTTCTTCTTTTATACACCAAACAAAGGGTTTGTTTTGACACGTAAGTATTATTCTTTGATTAATGTATTTAATTATGGCTTTTTGTGTTACAATACATTTTTCGCTTTGCAATAATTGTACTTCACTATTAAAAAATGTTGTATTATAAATAATTCGCACGCGACCCACGCTTTGAATAAACAACTCCATTATATTGGCAGTAAGTAAAGAAAGGTGAATTAAAATAATGGATGTTCAACACATCAATAAATTGAGTTAAAAAAAGAAAAACACCTCAAGAAGTTTTGACAAAGATAAGAAAAAGTATAAGCTTTCTCTTTATTGGCCGTCTCTTACGTACTTATCTAAAGTTGCATTACTTTTTTTCTTAAATTATATTAATAACACGAATCTTGCAAAAATTGATTTAATATATTGTATAATATAATTCATAAAATTAAACTATATTAGTTTTAATTTATAATGTGAAAAATATATAATAAATTATTTATATATCCTATTAGGTTTAATTAAATAATTTAAATATTTGAAAATATAGTACATTAGTAGAATGAATTTAAAATACTTCAATTAATGAACTAAGTTTTATATTGAATTGATTTGCTTAATTTATTTTGGTTCTAATTGCTCAAATTTTTTATTTTATGAAATTTAATATCAAACGTCTCAGATATAATTGATGTGACAAATAATTCAATAGTAATTAATAATATATTATTTTAAATCAAGTAGATAAATTTAAATATAGTATTAAATAATTAAAAATAAAATTTTATAAAATAAAATATTTAATATAAGATACATATTCCCATTTCGATAGAATAAAATAAATTATTTAAATAATAAAAATATCAATTACTATATTATCATAAATAAAAGAAAATGTTAATTGTTGTCAGAATAATCATATATATTATCAGCATTGTCTCGTCATGATTATCATACATGTTCTTTCTTTATCGCTCTTATCGGTCACAAATATAAATTAAAAATAGTCAAATTCAATTCAAATGTAAAACTAAATACATAAATTTTTTTTAACTTATTTTGCTTATATTTAAGTTCCAATGTGAGATTTTCTATCATTGTTAGGGGGATTCATTAATGGGCTTATGAAGATACTTAAATATAACGTGAGAGGTGACGGGAGAGCAAAGAAAAAGATGTCCTTAATTCTGAAATTGGCTGGTTTGGGGAAATATTAACACTTTGAGATAATATGAATCTAATGGTTTCGGAAATTAGTGTTGGTAATGAATTTGTTTGCATTGATGGCAAGTGGGGTAAGGATGGGACATTGGTCTCAGTAATTAATGTGTATGCACCATGTGAGCTTGCTAGGAAAAATGATTTTAACTCTATTATTAGGAAGGTCCATGAGAGAGGAAGGGATCAAGTTCACATAATACAAGGGAAAAGATCACGAGGGCATTAGATGATTTTATTTTGGATAATCTTGCTATTGATTTACGTTTAACGGGTAGGAAATATACGTGCTATAGATTGAATGGATTTGCTATGAGCAGGTTGAAAACCTGTCCTAATTGTTCTCTATGGGGCTGGTGAGAAATTTTACGATAATTTTTCAACGAGGGAATAAATAAATTAATTCTTGAAATTGTAAGAGTAGATCAAATTAATTTTGAATTTTGTAAATTGATAAATTGATTCTTTAAATTTTAAACTATTAATCAAAATCATTCATATTTAAACTTTTATTATTAGATATTATATTGTGATATATTAACTGATTATGTGACCCTTCTGCGTTGATCTCGTATCAATTTCATCAAAAAATAAACTAATTTTTCTATGAAATTTAAATATTTCATGGATTAATTTGTGACAAATTAGTTCATACATAATTACAATTACTCACAAAATTATCTTTAAGATACAAAATTTCATAGATCAGTGTTCAGTGTTAACAAACCACATATTTAGTTACAGTCTCACATCAAAAAATATCTAACGGCTAAAGTTTATTGATGAATTATGTTGATTGATATTTTATAATTTCAGTGATATATTTGTCAATTTGCAAAATTAAAGAACTAATTTAACCGACACTTACAATTTTAAGAATTAATTTGTAAATTCGCTCTCATACTAATTAAGGAGCATGTGTTGAATTGGGGCCTCAAGAGATTAAAAGACGCAATTTTGTAAAAATAAGTTTAAGTCTATAGATATTATTAGACTGAGTCACGTATTAATTTGCTCTCTTTAATATGTTTTGTGATATTATTCAAAAATGTACAAAAGGACTATTAACGACAATGTCATCAAGATAAAATAGCTTAGTTATAAATTGTTTCAACGTCTCACTGTCCCATGGGAATCGTTATAAAATTACATCATCAATATATTACTAAGACTGTTCGAACTTTGACAAGACAATATTTCACAAAAAGGGGACACAAAAATGAGACAAATGGCTCGAATTATACCTCGAGCAAAATAGAGAGAAAAGAGAAAATTTGAAATGTGTCTACTTTTACGATCATGGATGATGCAACACACACAAAAACGTGTGACTAATAATAAAAAATAGAGAAAAGGTAATAAAAAATAAAATATTATCCTTTTGGATGATACATTGAAAAATTAACATATTATCAAAATTAAATCACTAATAATTGAATAACACATCACTTATGTAATAAAATTCTTAATTTAATCAATTTTAATAGATAATATAGTAATGCAGACAAATTAAAGAAAACCAAGTTTTTTAAGGTAATTGATGATGAATTGAGAAAATTTAGTGAACATTTAATTCATTTTTATAGTGGATGTGAGATTTAAGGTCTCGCACTTAAATCAAATAGTAATTATTTTTAATTTTGCTTTTGTCAAGTTTTTGATATGATTACACTTTCTTTCCTTCTTTTGTAGCAGATTATTCGGAGGAAGATACTCTGCTTAGATTTTTTCTACTTTGGTTTATGCTCGATTAGGATTCGAGGCAACGAAAGCTTTGCATCGTTCTAACACTATGACGACGGCAAACAACGTTTTTAACAATTTATCTCTCATTTGCATCAAAGAATCGCTTCTGTGTTTGTTTCGAGTTTGAATATATGATGAATATACGATGAATCAAGTTCATGACGTTCTTGGCTATCGAAAAATGTCTTGGTGTTACCAACATAAGTTGGTGGCGATGGAATGTGGCGCAAAGGTTGTGACTTGTGAGGGTGATGTTGCAAAATAATTGCCAAGCTTCGATGTGAAGCTCCAATGGTGATTTCAGTAACCTGAGATAAATTATGTTGTTTTATATGCATATGTATGAATCTATATGAAATATAAATATGAATTTCTAAATTTGGTAGGATCTTATTATCCCTGTTACGATACCATGATTCACGATCTAGTGAACCTTCTCCAATCTTGCATAGGATTTCGATTCTGACTACCATGATCGCATCCAAGGCGATGATACCACATTTGAAATACATGATTTGGGAGAAAAATTGGAAGACATAATTTAAGAGGTTGATTGAGAAAATTCAAAATGAGATCATATTTGAAAAATATACGATATAATGATACTTTTATTTATATTGGAGAGTGAACATTGACCTTCTAATTTCAACTAACCAAATATGTAATTAACTTTAACTAATCTCTAATCGACTAATCAATACCAAAAAACTTTAACTATCTTAACACAAACAACGAATAGTCAAAACTGGTTAACAAGTTATATTCATCAAAATATATTGTTTTTTTTAATCAATGTTATACCTCAAAACTGGCGTTTCAATATATTGTTTTCTTTATTAATGTTATATTTACCATTTATAATTCGAAAGGTATACTCATCATAGTAATCACAATGCTTTGTGTCAATTTGAACATTATATATTTATAAATCGTGGATTAATTCAATAAAAATAACAAATGAACTCGGTAATAGTTGAAAGAAAGTGGAAAACATAATGGAAATCAATAATGGAAACAAGGCACACTTTATTATATGTGAATAAGAGCTTCCAAATACAGTAGTAGCACAAACATAGACACAATAATTATCATACACATACAATCATCCTGGATGTTATTGAAAAACAAAGTGCACAATAGATAAGAAAACGACACACTTTTTTTTTCCTTTCTCAAATAGAGATACTGTTGGGAATTCCTCTGAAAGTTAAACCTTCCTCACTTGAACGAAGGAGCAAATTATAGGGCAATTGCACTGGTCCATAACGGTTTTTCAAACTAGAATCTTTGTTTCTCTCAATGATTTTCTCTTCAATTTCTGTTAGTTTACTTCCAAACTTTTGGAAAGCTTGTACTGCCCTTGAATCAGATGTCCAAAATTTACTATCTCTCTCTCCTAGGTACACCTCATCAGAAGCATGTCTCGACAATATCTCAATCACAGAGAGATCAACAAGGGTCTGATACTTTGGAGTAATTGTTCGCAAGTAAGCCTTTTGAGGACTTTTCACCATCTCATCGTATTCTGGAGTTCCTTTCTCAGGGATAAATCTTCTGCTAAGAGTTGGACGGTTCAAGATATATCCTCCATAAGGATATTGTCCAAAGTTAACAGCTGCATGAAGAGCAGAAGCAGTCCATATGATAATGGAGCATGATTGAACTAAGTCTTGAACTGTTTGCATTTTAGGCCACCATGGCTTGTCTTTCAAGTCACCGTGACCTTTTTCTACAGCTTCCTTCCACCAAGTTTGAAGTTCAGTGTCCTTTTGGACTGCCTCATCTGTTGGATAATATAAGGAGACATACTCTTGGACCCATGTCTTAATAGCATCCCATATTTCTAATCCATCAACTGCATAAGGGTAATCCTCTATCACAAGGCGAAGGCCGTGTGGGGAAGAGGAATCCTCAATAGCCAATCCTCTGAATCAGCCAAACAATTTGTTGTCAATAACAATTAACAAGTTTCTCCTAATATTTTATATAGCAATGTCTATTTACTATTAATCCTCAACACCCATTTTAAAAAAAAAAACCTTTTGAATTGCATTATTTAAACACATTGTATTGTTGTTTAAGACGAAGAAAATGTTATTTTCTATTTTCATTTTAGACGTTACGAAAAGTAAGAGCCACATTTGAAATGACAAGAAATAGTTACTTTATGACAATTTCCAACATTGACATAGAATCATAGCAGGATACAAGTCTTTATTTGCACGCATTAGAATTAGAGGATATCAATCTTGGTGAAAAATTACCTTTTGATAAGATCGGCTGGTAATGCTTGATCAGTGAAAACCCAATTCTTGTAAACTATTGAAGAAATCTCAACGGAATTTGGTCCGGGCAAAAATGTTTGTTCTATAATACCATTAGCATTGATTAGAGATTGACGAGCAAGTCCATTGATATTTATCGTGTCACGGTAGTGGGGATATAAAAGTTTATTAATTGGGTGAAGAACACTTAAATGTCTATTTGTTGCTATGATGAATGGTTCAATCGCTGCATGAGTATTCAACCTACAACCCCATAATTTATTTCATTAGTAAGCATGCCATACATAACAAACTAAAGTTACTTTGTAGATATAGCTTAGCAGAGTTCATACCAATGGCTTACAAGTTGATGATAGCACGAGTCATTTACAATTACATGAGCTTTGGCCAATAGCCATATTGTACTTTCTTCACCTACATCTGCAGGCAAGAAGACTTTGCTTTCAGCACCATATTGGACCCCATTTGAGTGTGGCAAACTTAATTCGATGACCACTGGCTTCAAAGTCCCATCATCTTTCAAGAACAAGATTGTCCTAGTGGCATAAGCCTTTGCATTTAAGTTTATCCTCTCCAAATATGGCATAAATGCATCATGGTAATCTAAGATGAATAATCTCTTTCCATTAAGTGCCTGTTGCATAAATTTAACTTTCATTAAATTTCATTAATTTACAAGCCAATGACTTTTATGTGAAATATATTTGTATTATTACCTCTTCTACAGTAAGCCCCCCAAGGTTAACCTCTAAGTGTTCTTTGGTTATTGTACTAGATTGATCGCCATAAACAGTTGTATCTAGCGTACTTTTTGGTGGGAACTCCTGTTGTATTCATGAATAATTTCAAAATAAAAATATATATGTATTGTGTAATTGACGAAAAGAATTACATATTTAAATAAGTATTACAAATACATTTGATACTTACTTGGAGAAGACGAATAACACAAGGGTTTACACCAGCAACCATCTCTCTTCCAAATTCTTCATCAGTCATCCATGCAGACTTGCTAACTGTTCAAAACAACAACATAAAAAGAAAATAATTATCAAATTAGATTAATTCAAACAATGCATAAGTTTTTTGTTGCTACTTAGTAGGATACTAATATAATGTAAGTTGCTAATGTGAATATAAGGAACATGTTAACCATTGGTGGTCCAATTACGATGATTAATTTACCTTTGATTACATGAGGTGGTGGAAACTTAAGGACTTGTTCCCCATCAGTGCGTAAGATTTCCTTAAGGGCTGGTAAGGGGCTAATTTTGCTAAGTATATCTGTAGGAAGCTTTATGCCACCTTCATAAAGTCCCCTCACTTCGTCGAAGCTATCAAACTCATTGGGCGTGAAATTGAGGTCAAAAATTACAGCTTGAAATAAAGGCAAGACATCTTGAGACAATGATTTTAATCCATATATAAGAAAGTCCGAAGACTTTAAGTGACCAAAATTTTCATCCCTTGGAACATAAACTACACCTGGCTTCTCACTCTTAGGATCTGTTAAAAATTAAATAGCAATAGAATAAATATAAAAAACAATAAGTACATCAAAACTACCAATATACGAGACATATCAAGCGAGAATACATTTATTATACGAGAGTGATAGGAGAAAGTTATAAATTTAAGAAATTTCAATTTTAACCATCTAAATATAAAAATTTGTCCTTATAAAGAGAAATGAAACATTTTAGTGAGATGACTATTTTTACTTGAGAGAGAGATAAATCTTGACAATTGAATCTAACTATAAACGGTCAAGATTAAAAACATCCCCCATACTTAGTACTTAATAAAACGATAGAAAGTTAGTTACATGTTGTAAATACAATTACTGTATGCTACTGCAATATTATTATTATTATTAGACATGAATTATTAATAACCAACAATATAGAAAAACAATAAAAATTATAATGCAAAAAACTTACCTTTTCTAGTTGGTTTTCTTCCAGTTCTTACCCTACGAGGATAGGGATAGGTACTAGACCCTCCAAGGACTGGACGAACAAGTTTGTCACCACCATCTGGATTTCCTAGATCATTATAAATATCATAATCATAGATTCTTTCCCATTCTTTGCGCTCTCCTGTTCCATCTCCTCTTAGATTGTTCAAGTCTTCTGCTCTATAGTGAAGTAATGGAGCCGGTGTTTGACTTGGAAGATATGTCTGTGATTAATTCATTTACATTATGGATAATAAAATATAAGTTTGTTCAATTTTCATATCTAAATATATTCAGACTTTAAAGCTTACATCATTGGTGAAGAAGATGCGGTCCTTTTTGTAGTTTTTGAAATTGTAAACCCACGAATTGCAAACAAATTGAACAGTTTCACGGTTAGGAATGTCTTCAAGAGTCACACTAACAAGGAAGAATTCAGCTTGTGTATAGTTTCTTATGTAAAATGCTCCTGGAATTCCAAAATCAGTGTCCCATTCAAAATATATACTGAATGCATCTTGCCTTGCTCCCAAAGTTGGAATTGGAGGAAGATGTTTGTTCAAAAACGTTTCCTTTCCAACTAGCCCGTTTCCACTTGCTATATACAAAGTCAAACCACACAAGTAAGATTCAAAATACAACTATAAAACATGAGATCTAATACTTAGTATTCAATGAGATAGTTATACTTGTGTATATGTAATCAATATAGATAGATATTAAGATTTAATTATTTTTCATATATTTAAAAAAAGAGAAGGAGATAATAGTTTTTTTATTAAATTATCATTATAAAATATTAATACACTTATCATTATTATAAACCGAAAATGGATGATATTAAATTAAAAATAATATTCTAATATTAATTAGATAGTACAATTAAAAAATAATTAATATACCACTTTGAAAATTTAAGTAAATTATTGTAATACAATTTTTTAAAATAAATAATTATTATAAGACAAAAAAGAATATATTAATAAAGGAATATGTTATTATTAAATTCAACTTAGCCACATCAGCCACGTGTTTTTATTCAATTAGTGAAAAACAATCTGCAAGCTCCAATTATATAATCTTTTTCTATATAAACTCCAATTTACCACGCCACCCAAGATATTATACTATTTTTTTTTTTCTTTTACAAATATCACTAGTGCTACATTTTTTTATATGCCCCTGTTCAATTATCACACTTGATTATATAATAACTACTTTTAAATTTAAAAATAACCAAAATTCAAATTAAAAATTTGAACCATCAGATTTTAAATTGTTCAGAGAGCTAACACCATACTTGCAGTTAATGTGAATTAATGGTAGGGTCAACGTAGCATTATTTTTGTGGAAATTCTAAAAGCATATATGATTTAAATATGTCTACTTATAAAACATAGAAGATGTAGAATGCATTGAATAATTGAAATTTTTTTTTGGAACATTTTTAATAATTGAAGATATAGAGAACAAACCATCAGTCTTGGTAGCACTAATCAACTGCATAGAGACATTACGGCCTAAGAAGGCAGTGGCAGTGTCAACAACTCCACCAACAATGGAGGTTAGTCCACCGATGACATTTCCGGCGGCGTCAAGAACACCGCCTTTACCGACGGAGGTTATGGCGTTGAAGTCCAAAACATTTTTGGGCATCAACACCACAGTCCCCTTGATCTTTTGGCTCTTGTTTAAGATGCCAAACATTTTGGCTGATTTTTTTAATCAAACAAATTAAGACTAGTGATTTGATGTAGTAGTAGAGAAAGAAGCTTGTTGTGAGTTATGAAGAAGGTAAGGTATTTATAGATGTAAGATGAAGTAAAAACGCGCTGCCATATAATATTTTTTTATCATGATATCAACTCCACGTGCCAAACGTGAAATATAAATCACGAGTTTATATTATAATTGATTTTGCTGTTAGAAAATTTGATTTAGAATTAATTAATTTATAAAATTGATTTTAATTAGAAAAATTGAAATAACAACAAAAATTTGAGATGGAATAAATAAAATTAGTTATCAAATTTGATATGTATAATACTTTTTTCTCTAATTTCTAATGATATTCCAATATTTTTTAGTCAATTAAAAGTGAGTTCAATTTAAAATAATTTATGTTTGATTATATTGGAAAAACACAACTCCTATATAAGTAAGAGATATAATTCAATAAAATTTTATAATAAAATATGCTTTTTATTTTATAAATCGATTTTGTGAAGTTGAATTATGTTCAATATAAAAATTGAAAACGTTATATTAAATTTGAGAGTATAGATTCATTTTTTTTAAAAAAATCCAAATTCTAACAATTAATTAAAATTTATTATATGTACAAAATTAATTTTCCTCAAGTACATCCAAACATATCAAATATTTACGTTTGAAAATCAATTTCATTTAAATTTAAAAGTGAAACCAAACGTATGAATTTGATATTTTTTTATGTATATAATTGTCTTCACTAAACTTCTTGTTGTAATCAAAAGTCTCACATATAAATCGCCAAAATAATCTCTGTGTAGATAATTTTTTTTTTAAGGTGTATATTAACAATTCCAAATTAACAAAAACAATACAATTCAAGAAAAAATAAAATACAATTTAACTAATAAAATAAATTACATGAAAAAAATTCAAATTGTTATCACATCGACTAAACAATAAAATAAATGTAGAAAGTAGTAGAGTGCTTAGTTTGCTCTTGTGAGCCACATCCAAGATAATCTTTCTCAATTCTTCATTATCGGACTCCCAAATACATTTATTACACCGCAAAATGTTATTTGGACCCATTACGAATTCAAGTGTTTTGTCGGTCTCATTCAACTTTCTCTTCTATGTTGATCTCATTCATTAGTTTATTATATACAGTAATCATTCCACAATGCACTTTTTTTGAATAAGAATCCAAATTGAGATCCAAGTCGCAAAACTTCTCTAACAACTCTAACCCCTTCATTGTCATGGACGAAAAATGAATTTGCTTCATGCTCAAGGCATCAACCATCAAAATGTAAACTCATAATCTTTGATAAATTTCATCCATCTTTCTTACTTGATATAAGTTCCTTTTTATCAAACAATTATTTCAAACTCTTACGGTTGTTAAATACATCAAACTATATTGATACATATAGTGCCTCCAAATTTTTCGTTCAAAAACAATTGCAATCAACTTCAAGTCATGTGTGGGATAATTCTTCTCATGTACCTTCATTTGTCTTGTAGCATACGCTACTACTTGTTTGTTCGGCATGAGTATACAACTCAATCCTTGATAAGAAACATAACAATAAACTTCATATGCCTCTTTCGGTCATGACAACTAGCACAAGTGATGTGATTATTGTCTCTTTTATCAGTTGGAAACTCTTCTCACATTCTTCAGTCCACACGTAAATCAGATTCTTCTTTGTGAGTTTGAAATGGAATAAATAATCACAAGAAAATAGGGTTTTGAATTATAACCCTTTTAAAATTTAGTTCTTGAACTTTAATTGATGTTTTACTCAAGATTAGACTTGATAATCAAAAGTTGATTAGTAATCTCTTAACTTACTGGAATGTTTTTTACAGTTTATATGAACTTAAGAAGTTGTAAATAAAAATAATAATATTGAAGTGTGATTTGTGTGCGAAAATAATTAAAGATAAGAGATAGAAAAATCGCATATAAAAAATATATTGGTTCACCCAACTCAAGCTAGTTCAGCCCTCACAATCATAAGATTTTCAGTATGTACTTCAGAACCAGAACGTTCTTCTTCACACCTTGATCGATTACAATCTTTACCTTTCAACATAGAAACGATTTTTACGGTCATCTTTCAATATAGAAAGGACTTTTACAAACACACTCAATATAACATAAAAGATAAATTTGAGTTAATTTTAATGTGTATGATAAAAGGTGTGTGGGATCTAACACTACAAGAAAACACTCAATTTGTGGCCAACTTAAAAAAGATTTTGTGGCCAAAAAAACCTTCACAAATTACTGATCGAAAAAACTCTCACAAATGCTAAAATTAAAATTGACTGTTATTTGTGGTTGAAAAAACCTTCACAAATCAAAAAAATTTTTTGTGTGGATTGTAACATTTGTGGCGGCCAAAAAGGTCATAAAGTTGTTAGAGGGAAAAATTATTTGAATTTGTGGCGACCAATACCCTCACAATAAACTTGATTGATTGTGACATATACCCTCACAAAATCAGAACGTTGAAGCACTGTGAGAGTTTAGGCCGCCACAAAGTATGATCGTTGTAACTTTATGAAGGTATTGGCCGCCACAAAGGCAACCCTTTATGATCCTGCCACAAAAGCAATAATACTATTTTGGGCCGTTTTGGCCGCCACAAATGTCATATTTTCTCCCAATATCACTATTTCTCTCATTTTTTTATTTCTACATTCTCTCTAAATATTCTCTCTACCTTTTTTGTTGAATTTCAGTAAGTCTTTATTTTATGTGTTATTTTTTAATGTTATTTTTTATTTGAAGTTATTTATTTAATGAATATTATTTAATTTTTATTTTGACAGTGGTGTTATTTTGTTGATTGCGAAGAGTTGTTCGTAAGCTTCAAGTTAGATACTACTCAGCATCAAGTTAGTGTATAATGCATTTTAAATATAGATTAATAATTTATATAATTATTATTAAAAAAAGTTATATGATTATAAATTATTTTTTGAGCGTTAATATTTTATTTTAGAATTAAGAATATATTATTTTATAATTGGTTGTAATTTTATTTTAAAACTTTAATATTAGTAAGATTTGTTAAATAAAGTACTAATAAAATATTTATACTCAAATCAAAATGTAGTTATTTTTTAAAATATTGATGAAGTGTTATTTTTTTTTATTGTAGTTATGGTTCTGTCGACTAGTAGTAGTGTACTTGAAGATGAAATGCAATTCCAAACCATGTTGTCCATAACACTAATTAATAATAGTTTTGAGGGACTTTTGTCACAAATTTGTGAAGGCTTAAACCCTCAAAAATGGTAATAAAAAAAATCTTTGTGGTCGTTTTGTCCGCCACAAAATCTTGTGATTGGGTTATTTGTGGTTGTCTTAAGCCGCCACAACTGTGTTAGTTGTGGTTGTTTTCCCCTTTGTAGGGGCTTTTGGCTGCCACAAATGAAGGGTTTTCTTGTAACGTAATGATTCTCAACTCTTGATTCGAGATAAATAAAGACAAACTCAGTAAATGATTATCCACATATATAATGAAGAGAGCTGGAGTTTGCTTGAATAAGTTTTTGACTCATGATTACTTGAACAAGTGTTGGTAGATTGCAAATTGAACTCTTGCTTTCATCTTCCAATTGATCTTCAATTAATAGATGATGAGAAGCTTTGAATATTCAATTTAAATTGATTATAGTTGTTGGACACACTTCCCAAGGTAAAAACAATCTTCTAAATCAATCTTGTTAAGTGTACTATAATTCAATCCAGAACGTTCTTGATCAATCCAAAATGTTCTTGCCTTGCTGGAGAGTGGAGAAAAAGCAGAATGTTTGGTGGTCTGCCATATTACCATTGGCAAATCCCCTTAATTTAGATATGTGCAGCAAGTCATGTCAAACAGTACATCACAGTGTACTTTAGTGTTATGTATTTTCTTATAGCTAATCAATTTGGAGATCAAAATTGTAGATCAATATGCATGTGGTTTTTGCAAGTGGACATTCACTATTTTACTTCTTGAGGCTTGATTACTTTTGGGTGGCTCATGGGAGAAATATATCAATCTAGAAAAAGGCTTTTAGTGATCCCAAAATTGATTTATTTGTCTCCTGTCTTTTATTTAAGACAACCATAATCAACCAGAATGTTTTGCAATCATTTTGTCTTCAATCTAGAGATCAATATAGGTATCATTTTGCAAAACATTATGCATGTTTGTTTTACAAGTAGGCCTTCAAATATTGATTTTTAATTTCTCATTAAATGTTGGAAAGTCCATGTGTGAAATGTAAACTGATTTACTACATGTTGCCTTTCCAAAAACATCTTTTTGTTCACTGTTCTTTAATAGAACAATCACAACATTCTAGTGAATGTTCTTTTATTACTCTTTCAACAAATGACTTAATAAATGACTCAATATTGAAATGATTTCTTCTTCAAAGTTGATTTTTGTCATTTTGTTGAACTGATAGAAATATTTGTGAGTACAATGAACTTTTTCATCATGAGAACATTTTTTCATAACCATTGAGATTGTTATTTTCTAAATGAGAGGATAAATCTTTTGTTGAAGCAATATTTCCTACAATTTCTCTTGGTTTTGCTCATATTGTGTGTTGTCCATCATGTTTTAGTGAGATACTTTAGTATAAGTATGAATGTATAGGACAATTTCTTCATGAAGATATTATCTTAAAGATGCAATAACCGTTCTCTTGAATGATTGATATAGTATATAATATATTCCTTTTGAGATTTTTTCATAAAGATGTTCTTTGACTTCTTTATTTATTTTTCATATATGTTTGAATCTATATGATATCATATGACATATTTTCCAAAGTATCAAATGATTATTTTGATCGTTCTCCTTATTCTTTGGTTCATAATGTTCTGAACACTTCTTGTATTTGATTCTTGAGACAACTTTTGGAAGATTGTGTTCTAATATCTCAATAAAATAATCTTTTGATGCTATTTTGATTCTTTCATGATTGAGTGGATACTTATGCACTTGTTGAAGTGAATGACTTCTTGCATGTCCACTTATGTGATTTGTGTTCCTTAAATAAACTCAAGTGCAATGATCAGTAGATCATCATTCATAAAACTTAAACATTTATTTCATAAGGTTTGTTGTCATTAAAACATATATCAAAAAGGTTTTTACCTTTACAAAGTTGTGTCAGTGGAGTTGCAATCTTGGCAAACCCCTAAATGAATCTTCTATAGTACCCGATCAAGCCTAGAAAACTTCTAATCTTTGTGATGATATGTGGTTGTTTCCATTTCACCACGACTTCTACTTTGGCTGGGTTGACAATGAATGTGCAAACACGAGAAGGGGGGGTTGAATTGTGTTTGACTAACTTGAATATTTTTCCTGTTTTTACACTTTTAAAACAAAACTTGATGTATGACTAAAAACAGAGTTAGCAGCGGATATAAAGTAAAAATAAAACACAGAATTTTTATACTGGTTCACCGTTAACGAGGCTACGTCCAGTCCCTTCACCTTGAAGGATTTCACTAATTCAAACCTTGAATTACAACAGTTCCACTGACCCTCCAAGTCAGTCTTCTCAAACAGTCTAACAATCCTAGACTCTTGAGGAATACAGCACCTTGACTTCCTAAGTCAAGTCTTCTCCTGCCAATCTGACAACCCCAGATTGTAGAAGGAATTACAACGCCTTGAATCTAATTGTCAAGTAATCTGCTACCCCTTCTGACTCCCTCAGATTGTAGACTCTACTTCAACAACTTAGATCTAACACAAGGGAAAGAAAATAACACGAGTGCTTGCTTCTTGAAAGCTGGAACTCACAATTCACCTCACTGAAAACTTGAGTGTTTGCTTTGGAAGTGTATGACTCTTTTGTGATTTTCGATCTAAGTATTCTGCCTTGAGCCTCCTTTTATAGATGCAGATTAGGGACTCTTCCAAACTTAATTTCGAGCTGTATCTTGCTGGATTCTCTTGCAAAAATATCTTGACCAATCGGGCTTCACTTAAATAAAAAACATATCTTTTTTAAGTTTCAGATTTTCTTTCAAAAATAACTGGCCAATCATGTCTTTAGTTTCTTCCCGCCAACAGCTCCTGAACTCCCATACGACTTCACTTTATTTTTGTAACAAATCCTTTTAATACTTTGATCAAAATAAATTAAAATCTCCACCGTTAATCCTCATGATTAAATCTGGACCATTTGATCTTCTACGCTAGTCCACATCTAGACCATACTAAGTTATCTGCTGTGATCCTCTGATTTCGGCCAACCCTGGACCACACTTTCCAATCTTCTGATCTTTTGATCTCGGCTATCCTGGTCTAGCAAACTGATCTGTTGTGATCCTCTGATCTCGGCCACTGCTAGACCACACATTCTGACCTTCTGATTTCAGCCAACACTGGGCCATGGTCTGATATTTTGATCTCGGCCAACACTGGGCCAAATACTTAAATCTGAACCATTGATCTGAATATCTTCCCTCTGATCTGGACCAATTCTGTACTTGGTCTGGATTAAACTGAAATTAAATCTGGACAAATAATATTTTAGTCTGGACATTTTACCTTCTATTTTAGATCAGTTTTGGAACAATTCTGGAGATCATTTCTTCTGGTCTGGACTTAGTTTCATACCCTGAACCATGCTATCTTCTGGTTTGGGTCAAATCTGGATTAATTCCTTTGTTCTGGATCCATTAATTTACCCTCTAATTAAGTCTGGATCAAGTCTGAGAAGTTTATCATTTCACTGCCAGACCATCTTCTGGTCAGAATAACTTCTGGATTAAGTCTGACTTATGACTTCTACTTGTCTGGATCAAGTCTCCCTCTGGCAGGCTTCCTTCTGGTCTGGTCCAGGTTTCCTTCTGACTTTGTTTCCTTCTGATTTGGGCCAGCAAAGATATCTTCTGGTGATATTTTGACATCCTGGAGTATCTTCTGGTACCTTCAGGATTCAATCTCTGGAACCCTTTGATCTTCTGCTTTTGATTACTTCAGCTTCTGGTGGCATTTGATTTAATAATTCAAGGTTTAAAATAAGATTACATGGAATGCTTTTGTAAACATCAAAATCATAAGTACTTAGAACCAACTTGGTTCCAACAATCTCCCCTTTTTTGATGATGACAAAACCTTAACTTATTTTGCTAGTTTATAACTCGAAGACTTGAATTACTCCCCCTCAGACCAATCTCTCCCCCTAAGTCTGATACTGACTTTTTCTTCTCCTTTTCAACTCCTTCTTTATTCTCTCTTTCTTTTCTCCCTTCACATCGCCTCTCCTTTTCAATCCCTTCTTTTTTCACTCTTTATTTTTCTCTCTCCCTGTTTCCTCTCCTTTTCAACTTCTTCTCTTTTTCACTCTTTCTTTTTCTCTCTCCCTGATTCTTCTCCTTTTCAACTTCTTCTCTTTTCATCTCTTTCTTTTTCGCTCCTTCTTTTTTTTTATCTCTCATTTTCTACTTATTTCTCCTTTCTCTCTCTCTCTCCCCCTTTTTGTCATCAGCCAAAAAGAGGTCCTACTATTTTTGTAATTTTTTGTTTTTCTCTTTACAACTTACAGAAAGTAAAAACAGAAAATTAAAAAGCATAAAATAAAATTACAAGATTAAAAAAAAACTCCTAAGAAGACTACTTAAGCTAGTCAGATATGGAGACAATGTTGAGATGCTTCTTGATGAACTCAAACCTATCTTCTGGTAATGCTTTGGTGAAGATATCAGCCCATTGATGATTAGTGTCATCAAACTGGATGCTTAAAGTCCCTTTTTGAACATGGTCCCTAATGAAATGGTGTTTTATTTCAATGTGTTTGGCTCTAAAGTGTAAGATAGGGTTCTTGGTTAGATTTATGGTTGAAGTGTTATCACAGAACAAAGGGATATTGGTTTCAAAGATGTTGTAATCTTCAAGTTGATGTTTCATCCAGAGTAACTGTGAACTACATCCTGCTGCTGATATATACTCAGCTTCAGCTGTTGACATGGCAATGGTGCTTTGTCTTTTGCTTGACCAAGAGATCAAATTATCACCTAAGAAAGTGCAGTTGTCACTTGTACTTTTTTTCCTTTCCAACTTGTCTCCAGCATAGTCGGAATCATAAAAACCTTTTAGTTTGTAGGTGGGGGTTTTCTTGTATAACAAGGTATCTCAGAATTCGTTTGACAGCAGTTAAATGGGATTCCCTAGGGTCAGCTTGAAAATGGGCACAGACACAAACACTAAACAAAATGTCAGGTCTAGAAGCAGTTAAATAAAGAAGGGATCCAATCATACATCTGTATGTTTTTTGGTCTGCCTTTTGGCTGGTTTCATCTTTCTCAAGTGAGCAGGTTGGGTGCATGGGGGTGGCCATAGGCTTACATTCACTTATTTTGAACTTTTTAAGAAGTTCTTTAGTGTATTTAGATTGGTGAATGAGTATACCTGATTTACCTTGATGAATCTGAATTCCCAGGAAGAACTTAAGTTCTCCCATCATGCTCATTTGGAACTCTTTTTGCATTAGGTCAGAAAACTCTTTGCACAAAGTGCCATTAGTCGATCCAAATATGATATCATCAACATAAACTTGAATAATCAAAATATCATTTTTAATGGATTTCCTAAATAGAGTATTATCAATCTGGCCTATATTAAATTCATTCTTAAGCAGAAAGTTACTAAGTCTGTCATACCATGCCCTTGTTGCTTATTTTAAACCATATAAAGATTTTGTAAGTTTAAAAACATGGTCTGGAAAATCAGAATTATCAAATCCAGGGGGTTGTTTGACATAGACTTCCTCACTTATATAGCCATTCAAGAATGTACTTTTAACATCCATTTGATACAACATTATATCATGATTAGCAGCAAATGATAAAAGAATTCTAATTGCTTCTAACTTGGACACTGGAGCAAAAGTCTCAGTGTAGTCTATACCTTCCTATTGACTATATCCTGGAGCTACAAGTCTGGCTTTGTTCCTTACCACTTCACCTTTTTCATTGAGTTTATTCCTGAACACCCATTTGGTTCCAATAATGTTTTTGTTTGGTCTGGGTACCAGATCCCAAACATCATTCCTTTGGAATTCATTCAGCTCTTCTTGCATTGCAAGTATCCAACCTTCTTCTGCCAAAGCCTCATCAACATTGCTTGGTTCAATTGGTGAGAGTAAACAAAACAGACTGGTTTCTCTACTTGATGATCTGGTCTTTAAAGGTTCTGCTGCACTGCCAATAATGAGAGATTCTGGATGGGAAGACTTGTACTTCCATCCATTCTTTCCCTCTGACTTGTCTTCAGAGTCAACATGTTCTTCTTCATCTTGATCTTTCTCAGATTCTACTGCTGGTCCAGCTTCTGGTTCCTGTGCCTCTGGTTCACCTGCAATTTCATCGTCTTGCTTTGACTTTTCAGAGTCAAGCTGTTTATCATCAAACTTAATGTGGATTCATTCTTCCACAGTGTTAGTTTCTTTGTTAAACACTCTATAAGCTTTTGATCTCTCAGAGTAGCTAATAAAGATACACTTTTGAGATCTAGAATCAAACTTAGCTAGGTTATCTTTAGTGTTCAACATAAAACAGATGCAACCAAATTGCTTAAAGTAGGAAATATTGGGTTTCTTACCTTTCCACAGTTCATAGGGAGTTTTATTTAAGATGGACCTGATGTAGACTCTATTCTGAATGTAGCAAGCTGTGTTGACAACTTCTGCCCAAAGGTAGGTGGCAACCTTCATATCATTTAGCATGGTTCTGGCCATCTCATGTAGTGATATGTTCTTCCTTTCTACCACTCCATTCTGTTGAGGTGTTCTGGGGGATGAAAAGTTGTGAGAGATGTCATTCTCATCACAGAATTCTTCAAAATAATTGTTCTCGAATTCACCTCCATGATCACTTGTGATGGTTATGATCTTAATACCCTGTTCATTCATAACTTGCTTACAAAAAGAAATAAATACTCTGTGAGATTCATCTTTGTTCTTTAAAAATTTTACCCAAGTCCACCTTGAGTAATCATCAACAATCACAAAACCATATTTCTTACCACCGAGAGAAGCTGTTTGAATAGGACCAAACAGATCTAAGTGAAGCAGTTCAAGTGGTTGAGAGGTAGAAACACATTTTTTTGTTTTAAAAGAGCTTTTAGTTTGTTTACCTCTTTGACATGCTTCACACAGAATCTCAGTTTTGGAACTTACCTTGGGAAGCCCTCTTACCAACTGGAGTTTGCTCAATTCAGATATAAGCCTAGGGTTTGCATGCCCTAACCTTTTGTACCAAATCAGATTCTGCTCTCTCACAAACAATAAGCATTTAACCTGTTGCTTAGCAAGACTGAACAGATCAATTTTATAAACATTATATTTCCTAGTGCTAGTAAATAAAACCGACCCATCAAGTTGACTAACAACTTTGCAAGTTTTTTTATTAAAGATAACATCATAATTGCAATCACTTAATTGACTTATGCTGAGAAGATTATGTTTTAGCCCTTTAACTAACATAACATTTTTAATAGACAAGGGAGAAGAAATGTTACCAACAGTTCCTGTAACAATAATCTGACCTTTCTGGTTTCCTCCAAAAGAAACTTTGCCTCCATTCTTCATAATCAGATCCAGAAACATAGATTTGTCTCCTGTCATGTGCTTGGAGCAGCCACTGTCAAGATAACAAGTTTTGTGTTGCTGATCAGACCTTGCCTTTTCTCTGTCAGAATCAGAGTCAGAGTCAGACTCAGATTCAGACTTAGCTTCTGTTCGAGCCATTAGAGCCAATTCTTCTTCTGGCCTGTTTGAGCAGTTTCCTTGATTCTGCTTTGGTTGATAAACCATGTTCCTCTGATGATTCTGGAACACATTTTGCTTATGGTAATTTTGGTGAATCCAGTGATTCTGATAACCTTGATGATTCTGGTGATTTGGGTGAATCTGGTGGTTCTGATGAATTTGGTAATTCTGGTGATTCTGGTAATTCCTGATCTGATTCTGGTTTTGGTTCCAATGTTGATTCTGATTCTGGTTCCAGTACTGATTCTGATTCTGGTTCCAGAGTTGATTCTGGTTCCAGTTCCTGTGCTTCTGATACTAATTCCAGTTCTAGTTCTGGTTCCAGTTTCTGTGCTTCTGATACTGGTTCCAATTCCTGTTTTGATTCTGGTTCCAATTTTGGTTCTGATTCTGATTCTGGTTCTGGTTGGTTTACCAGACCTTCTTCCATCAGACTGGGATTGCCTTTGTCTTGTTGTAGCAGGAACATAAACCTTCTTCTGCTTGTGCATTGCCAACATCCATTGTCCAGGCACCATTGTTGGTGTCTCCTTCTGGTTGCTCAAAATATCTGCAACATAGACAATTTGATCTTTTGGTACCTAAAACTAATTGGGTCCAGGTTTGTTAGTTTTAACAACTCTCTGATCTTGTTCAGATATTACCATTGGACAAGATAATTCAGAGTGACCTTTCTTAGCACAAACAATGCATAAAACATCAGAATGAACAGCTTTACTTTCAGTAATCGTTTCTGTAAAACCAAGACCTCTCTTTCTAGTGTTACTGTTTCCATAAATCATAGATGCATATTTACTTCTTTCCATTCCATTAGAAATAAAGTTTTGAAAAAATTGTTCATGCATATCAGATTCACAAACAGTTTTGGAAGTGGAACAAACATTGCTTTTGAGAGTTTGGTTTTCAGATTTGAGTCTTGCAACTTCAGTTTTAAAATCCTTGTTTTCAGTTGCATAATTAGAATTTTGATTCTTTAAAACTTGGAATTCTTTGGTCAGATTTTTCTTATCTTCCCTCAGAGTTTTCAGTTTTAAAGCCATCTTATTATTTGCATTTAAAAAATCTTTTAAAGTATCAATTAACTCAGATTTAGAGAGATCAGAAAATACCTTATCGTCTGGATCTTCTGAATCTGTTCCAGAGCCTGAGCTGTATTCAGAACTTGAGTTTGTGCTTCCAGACTTGCTTGAATGACTGCTTCGATCATTATTCCTTCTGCCTACTTTCCTTCTTGAATTCTTGCCTTTATGAAGTCCAGAGGCAGACCTGATGTGTGCCATCTTTGTTGTTTCTGCCACTTCTTCATCAGACGATTCTTCCTCTGATTCTGATATATCCCAGGCTGCCATCAGACCCTTCTTTCTAAATCTGGAACTCTTCTTGTGCTGTTTTCCTTTTTCCAGATTTGGACATTCTGACTTTATATGTCCAGGTTCATTGCATCCATAACAAACAATACTCTTCTTGTCAGATTCTTCCTTTCATTTGTTGTTATGTTTCTTCTTGAAGCTTCTTCTCTTCCTGTTTTCCCAGATCTTAATCATCTTTTTGGTTAAGTAAGCCATATCATCACAGTCACTGTCACTATCCTCTGATTCTGGTGCTGCCTTTGCAGCTTTCTTCTGTTTTGACTTCAGGGCCAGATTCTTCTTCTTCTTTGGTTCATCTGATTCTAGTTCTGTTTCATGAGACCTAAGTGAGCTAATCAGATCTTCAAGTTTTAAGTTGTTCCGATCTTTGGCTTGCTGAACTGCAGTAACCATTGGTCTCCACTTGGTTGGTAAGCTTCTTAGAATCTTCTTGACATGATCTGCTGTTGTGTAGCTTTTCTTCAAGACCTTCAGTCCAGATATCAGAGTCTGGAATCTGCAGAACATTCCATCAATGTTTTCATCATCTTCCATCTTGAACATCTCATACTGTTTGACCAGTATGTTAGCCCTTGCTTCTTGAACCTGATGGCTTCCTTCATAGGTCAGAACCAGACTGTCGAATATGTTCTTTGCTGTTTCTTTATATGTGCATCTGTCAAATTCCTTGAATGTGATGGCACTGATCATGATGTTTCTGGACTTGTGATGAAGTTTGTATAATCTGCTCTTATCTGGTTTCATATCATCCATGTCCAGTTCTTTAGTTGGATGTTCTGGATCAGTAGGTGCAGTGTATCCCTTGACTACCATCTTCCATAATTCAGGATCTTGAGATATGAAGAAACTTCTCATTCTGTCCTTCCAATACTCAAATCTTTCTCCATCAAATAATGGTGGTCTGTTGATGTTGCCTCCCAAATCATCTTTGGAATCTGCCATGTTGTTGACCCCATGGACCTTTCCTCAAACACTGTTACATGCTCAGCCTTGAGACCGAGCTCTAATGCCAATTGAAGGTGCAAACACGAGGGGTTGAATTGTGTTTGACTAACTTGAATACTTTTCCTGTTTTTACACTTTTAAAACAAAACTTGATGTATAACTAAAAATAGAGTTAGCAGCGGATATAAAGTAAAAATAAAACACAGAATTTTTATATTGGTTCACCGTTAACGAGACTACGTCCAGTCCCTTCACCTTGAAGGATTTCACTAATTCAAACCTTGAATTACAACAGTTCCACTGACCCTCCAAGTCAGTCTTCTCAAACAGTCTAACAATCCTAGACTCTTGAGGAATACGAGTGCTTGCTTCTTGAAAGCTGAAACTCACAATTCACCTCACTGAAAACTTGAGTGTTTGCTTTGGAAGTGTATGACTCTTTTGTGATTTTTGATCTAAGTATTCAGCCTTGAGCCTCCTTTTATAGATGCAGGTTAGGGCCTCTTCCAAGCTTAATTTCGAGTTGTATCTTGCTGGATTCTCTTGCAAAAATATCTTGACCGATCGGGCTTCACTTAAATAAAAAACATATCTTTTTTAAGCTTCAGAGTTTCTTACAAAAATAACTGGCCAATCATGTCTTTAGTTTCTTCCCGCCAACAGCTCCTAAACTCCCATACGACTTCACTTTATTTTTGTAACAAATCCTTTTAATACTTTGATCAAAATAAATTAAAATCTCCACCGTTAATCCTCATGATTAAATCTGGACCATTTGATCTTCTGCGCTAGTCCACATCTAGACCATACTAAATGATCTGCTGTGATCCTATGATTTCGGCCAACCCTGGACCACACTTTCCAATCTTCTGATCTTTTGATCTCGGCCATCCTAGTCTAGCAAACTGATCTGTTGTGATCCTCTGATCTGGGCCACTGCTGGACCACACATTCTGACCTTCTGATTTCGGCCAACATTGGGCCATGGTCTGATCTTCTGATCTCGGCCAACACTAGGCCAAATACTTAAATCTGAACCATTGATCTGAATATCTTCCCTCTGATCTGGACCAATTCTGTACTTGGTCTGGATTAAACTGAAATTAAATCTGGACTAATAATATTTCAGTCTGGACATTTTACCTTCTGTTTTATATCAGTTCTTGAACAATTCTGGAGATCATTTCTTCTGGTCTGGACTTAGTTTTATACCCTGAACCATGCTATCTTCTGGTCTGGGTCAAATCTGGATTAATTCCTTTGTTCTGGACCCATTAATTTACCCTCTGATTAAGTCTGGATCAAGTCTGAGCTATTTATCATTTCACTGCCAGGCCATCTTCTGGTCAGAATAACTTCTGGATTAAGTCTGACTTATGACTTCTACTGGTCTGGATCAAGTCTCCCTCTGGCAGGCTTCCTTCTGGTCTAGTCCAGGTTTCCTTCTGACTTTACTTCCTTCTGATCTAGGCCAGCAAAGATATCTTCTGGTGATGTTTTGACATCCTGGAGTATCTTCTGGTACCTTCAGGATTCAATCTCTGGAACCCTTTGATCTTCTGCTTCTGATTACTTCAGCTTCTGGTGGCATTTGATTTAATAATTCAAGGTTCAAAATAAGATTACATGGAGTGTTTTTGTAAACATCAAAATCCTAAGTACTTAGAACCAACTTGGTTCCAACAGACAACAATATCTTCCTTAGAATAGACTTGTCCCAAGTATTTCACATCTTCCAACCAAAACTCGTGTTTTTCCAAATTGGCATGCAATTACCTCTCATTCAGTACCTACAGAACTTGACACAAGTGGTTCCCATGTTCCTCCCGGCCCTTGGAATATATTAAGACGTCGTCAATAAAAATCACCACTAACTTGTCTAATAATGGAGGGAAGATACAATTCATGTAATCCATAAAGATAGATGGTGCCTAGATCACTCAAAAAGGCATCACCAAATACTCATAGTGCTCAAAACGCATCTGTAGTACCTTAATTTTGTCCGACTAATTAAATATATTGAAAAACTAATTAAAAAAATAAGAAAATATATTTAATAAACATTTTTCACTTATTATTATTAAGTAAAAAAGTTTTATTTTAAATCTGGTCCAATTTTAAAATAATTAAATAAAATAATAATAAAAAAGGTAAGCATGTCTGGTGCTCTGCACTTCCTATTTCTCCATTTTTTTTCTGTCAACTTGCAACAATACCCCATCCCTAATTTTTCTTTTTATTTTTATCTTAATAAAGTATCTTAATAAAGGTATTATTTTCACCATATGAACTCTTAATCGCTAGCCACTTATTTCCTTAATTGTTTGAAGTTGCTTAATTTTACAACAATACAATAAAATCACTAAAGAAAAAAAGGTTTTCTTACTACTAAAAAAAAGTAAGGAGTAGGAGAGAAACAATAAATCAGAGGAAGAAAATAAGAGATAAGATACTCTACTTACATATATAATTTGTTTTTGTTAGTACAGTGTGTATACAAATAAATATTTTGTTGTTATTATAGTTGTTATTACACAGTATGTTAAAAATCTTGTTGTTATTACAATATGATTCATTATTACAGTATGTATAAGAGATATGTTTATTACAGTGTTCATAATTTAGTTGTTGTGTTTATTAATTTTTTTTCTCTTTAATATTTAATATTAAAGACTGTAACAAATGAATAGGAATGAAATATCATAGAAAAAATTAGCAATAAATCAAAACGGAAACAAACGAAAAGCCAAACAAATCGAAATCGAATAAAGTAGTTGGAACTTAAATCGCCATTTTCATCGGGACGATGACAGTCGTCGCTGTTAGTCGCCAGTCACCACTGTCGAATTTCCTCTTCATCTTCATTTCCTTCTCTTCTTCTTCTTCTTCTCTTTCTTTTTTTCCTGTCTTTCTTTTTTCTTTTTTTTCTTTATTTCTTTTCTTCCTTTCATTTTCAGCGCAGCAATGCTTCCCCTCTCCCTTTTCCTTTTTTCTGATGCGGCTGTTAACCCTCAAGACCTAGGGTTTCAGTCTTTTAACCCTTCCTTTTTTTTAAGCCAAGTTGGCCTCAGCCTATTCAGATTAAAAAAAAAAAACTCTTCTTGATTTATCTTGCTCCGCTGGTAGTTGCCGGTCACCACCGTTCGTCGCCACCGTCACATTCCCTCTTCATCTTCCTTTCCTTCTCTTCTTCTTCTTTCTTTCCTTTTTCTTCTTTCTTTCCTTTTTCTTCTTCTCTTTCTTCTTTTTTTTTTTT